>JAJQQW010000008.1:7418783-7501283 GCA_025583905.1 Ia io
TGCGTACACACACACACACACACACACACACACACAATGACTGGGTAAGGCTCGGTGATTAAGGTCACGCTGTTTGTTCATTTCTGCCCTGGCTAATGTGATTGAATTGGAACAATACCTTTGAACTCCCAGGCTCTGATCTGCATACTAATTGATCCCACGTCCTTGACAGTGACCTTTACCAAGCATCCACCCATCTCCCCTGCCCTGCTCCAAAGTTGCTACCAAAACCCAGCAACACACACACACACACACACACACACACACACACACACACACTCACACCAAGTCCCTTTATGAAGAGTCTCTGAGCAGCGCGTTGCTCCCTAGCTCCCCCTGTGAGGTGCTGTCAGAAATGAACAGCATCTGGCCAGGCCTGGGAACAGGTTCGGCCGGAAGTACTCAAGCCAGTCCCTTCCAGAGCCAGGAGGAGAGGCTCGGGTTGCAGAACGTACCCCTGTGCCTACTTGTCACCTGTTACTCTAAAATAAAAACCTGCCGTGCTCGTCTCCCTACAAGGTGTGTCCCTAGTCAGCGCTGCGGTATCGGAAGCCTGCACGTGAATTTCCGTCTCCTGACGTCAGTGGACAGGCCCGGGTCCCCTCTCTGCTTATCATTCAGGCATGGTGTGCACCGTGGATTTGGTGCATTCATTGTTTCATTGCATTAAGCGCTTATGTCTCTTGATGCCTGTGTATGTGGTGCTCCCTTCAATTGCTTGCCCGAGGCGCTCGCCTCCCTCGCCTCCCTTGCCTGTCCCTACTGGTGGCTTACCAGTGTCTCTGCTGGGTTCTCAGGGAACGTCCGGAGGAAAGAGATTAAAAAACTGGAAAAGGTATAATTTCCCCCAAAATTGATATGAATTTACCTGCAAATGTAAACGTGCATGACAAGAAGGTGAAAGTATACTCTTCCATGAGGTGCTCCCGTGGATCACACACACACACACACACACACACACACACACACAGATGTACATGCAAAGATATCCGTGCCAGCGAGCCAGGCCGCAGGCGCCTTTGAAAACTGAGCCGTGCAGTAATGAATTCACCGGTGGCCGGAAGACACCGGCTTCCCGTGAGTATGCCCAGGCTATCTTCTTGGTGTGGCCTTGAAAAGAAAAAGACATCTCTTCTGAGAAAATGTATCAAAGGAGTGGAGTGCAAGCAAGGGTACCATCAGCCCTCAAGCAAACACTCGAACAAAATAAAAGCTCAGCACCTGCTCTTGGAAGTGAGTGATGGAGCGCCGGCCCCAGGAGCGCCTTGAAGTTTGCCTCGGGGAGGAATGGGAGCGGCCACCACGTTGGGCCCTGAGCAGAACCGACTGCAATGAAGGCCCTCGCCCGGCTCTTTGCACGGACCTCCCCCGGGCCCACCGTGCTGGCATCACAGGTGCAGACAGAAGGGCCACCTGTGTTCTGTGGTGGCCACAGCACAGTCTGGCATCCTTGTCTTCCGGGGACTTCGAGGCCGGGCACAGGTGGCTCTCCAGCTACGGGGGAGGAGTGGCTTCCCCTCTCTCTTCCACTCACCCCAAGTGCAGCCACCCCAACTTTGCACATTACCCGTTCCAGTAAGTAGACACTTTTCTACGAACACATGGTTCTCAAAAAGCAAAAAGGAAGACCAAAACTGTAATTTGTCATGAATTTCAATTACCGAGAAACTTTTGATTTTTTTTTTCCTTTTTGCAAGAAAAATAAAAAGGTTGGCATACCTCCAAGTCTGAAGAATGTGGTGAAGGCCGAGAATGACAGACAGATAAAGATGTGCGTGCGCAGAAATGCTGCGAATTCGGGTTCACAGGGGCCCGGCTGGGTGCTAAGCCCCGGATAAAGGTTTCTGGTCCACTCATCTGCTGACGGGCACCTAGGCTATTTCCAAATCTCAGCTGTTGTAAATTGTGCTGCTATGAACATAGGGGTGCATACGTCCTTTCTGATTGGTGTTTCTGGTTTCTTAGGATATATTCCTAGGAGTGGGATTACTGGGTCAAACGGGAGTTCCATTTTTAGTTTTTTGAGGAAACTCCTTACTGTTCTCCACAGTGGAGAGCATTATGCTAAGTAAAATAAGCCAGTCAATGAAAGAAAAATACCACATGATCTCACTCATTTGTGGATAATAAAGAACATTATAAACTGATGAACAAAAAAGATAAATACTGAGGCAGTAAAACATCAAACAGACTGTCAAATTACAGCGGGAAGATTAGGGAGAGGTGAGGGAGATAAGAGATCAACCGAAGGACTTGTATGCATGCATATAAGCATAACCGGATGCAAGACACTGAGGGGTGAGGGCATGTATGGGAGTGGGGTGGGAGGGCAATGGTAAGATATGTACACATATAATACCTTAATTTAAAAAATGGGGGAAAAAAAGGTTCCTGGTGATGGGGAGAAAGAGCACCTGTACCCGTGGGGAGGGGGCACTCTTCCAGGTTCCAGTGCTCCTGGGAGCTGGCATGTCACCAAAGTGGCTCTCGGTGCCCGAGTCCCCCACGCGCACGGGGAAGCCAGCCCACCCTCGCGGACCCGCGGCACATCAGGCTTCTGGGGAGGATGGGAGAATCATTTTGCGATTGGAAACCGGGCGGGGATTTTTTTTGCTCCTTTCAGATGCACAGAATACTTACCAAACGGGAACGGAACTGATTTTTGGTTGTTTTTTTTGAAATGTGCAACTGTGTGAAACTTGTCTGGTTTCAGATTTACACCGAAATTTGGAACTGTCTTGTTTTCATCCAAACAAATTCAAACTGAAGAACCTCTTCACTAAGCTGGGAGCATGTTTGCAGCAAGGAGCCGATGCTCCTAATGCACTAACCCACGCACATGTGGTGGCAGCCGAGCTCACGGAGCGGGCCGCACCGGGATGGATTTTGTCGTCGATCCTTTTAGCCAGGGCTGCCGCTCCGCAGCGTGGTCCCAGGTATGAGGTGCGAGATTTAAAAGAGAAAAAAGGAAAAAACTGGTGTGGTATCTATTCCCTGCTTTTCAAACCAATTCTGGATTTTTGAAGAGCTTGGTACACAGTTGGGGCTGCATAGATGTTTATCAAATAGGTAAATACATCACACCAGAGCCCTGAAGTGGTAACACGAGATGGCCTGTCATTAAAATGCCGCATCGAATGGCCCAGATCCTTCCAACAGGAGTTCAGGGGCAGAGGGAGCTGGGGGAGCAGAAATAGCCACTCCTGCCCTAGGCGGTGTGGCTCAGTAGATAGAGCGTCAGCCTGCGGACCAAAGGGTCCCGGGTTCCATTCCGGTCAAGGGCACGTACCTCGGTTGCAGCCTCCTCCCGGGCCCTGGGCCCTGATTGGGGCATAAGCAGGAGGCAACCAACCAATGTGTTTCTCTCACATCAATGTTTTTGTCTTTCCCAAAAAAGAAAGAGAGAGAGAGAGAGAGAGAGAGAGAGAGAAGGAAGGAAGAAGGAAGGAAGGAAGGAAGGGAGGGAGGGAGGGAGGGAGGGAGGGAGGGAGGGAGGGAGGGAGGGAGGGAGGAAGGAAGGAAAAGAAATAGCCACTCCTTCAGCACCACCCCTGACCATTTCCAAGGGGCTCTGTATCAGTGGTCACGTCCCACTCACTGCACAGTCCCGTGTGAAGACAGGGGACACGGAAGATAAAGCCCCCGTCCTCGCGGGGCGTCCGTCTGGTGTGGGGGAGAGTAAGTGTGTTAGGCCACACAGGACACATGCCAGGGAGAAAACAGGCAGGGAAGGGACACGCATCCCCTGGTCCCGGGTGCTGAACTCCTGTCCTGTGCACGGTGGTCAAGAAAGCGCTCCAAGCGGCACCTTAGGAAGGAGGAAAAGAAGCCAGGGAGAAGCCCCAGGTCCCTCCAGCGGGGAAGCCCTAGGAGAGGAATCACTGATCGGCTGCCTCCTGCATCCCCTGCACTGGGCATGGAGCCCAAAACCTGGGCATGGGCCCTGACCGGGAATCGAACCATGACCTTCTGGTTCCTAGGTCGATGCTCAACCACTGAGCCACGCCAGCCGAGCAAGACTCGGAATTTTTCACTCCAGAAAAGGGTGTCCTACGGGTGAACATGCGGCAAGAGGGAGGAAGAGTAAATGTGTCCTCCAGGCTTTATTCCTGTTAATGGGCACATCCACCCATTTTCTGATCTGTGACCGTGTGTGTTAAATATGCCCATGGAGTGGAGGGGGGCTGGCAGGAAGGACCCTTCCTCTGTCCTGCATCGCGTCCCTTTAAAGATCTCCCCTCCCCTGGGCTCCGCTAAGGGACAGGCTCCTTGGGGCCTGTTTGTGGAGTGGGAGGCGGTGAGACCAGGATGGGGAGGCCCCTGCTGCTGCCCGGGACCCCGTCCAAAGAGATGAAGCCCCAGCACTGCCTCTTCCCCTCTCACTAAACTGGATGGGACCTCAGTTTCCTAATCTGCGAAATGGGGGTCTAACGCAGATGCTGGCCCCCTGCAGAGCATGGGAGCACTCAGAGGGCATAGTGAATGAGAAAGGGCTTTGCCAGATATAAACTAAATTACATTTATATAATTATATGTAATTATATTATTAGGATTTTTAAAACAGATAGAAAAAGAAAAAAAACTAAACAATGAGAGAACTAAACAAATAGTCTAGGTAATCTATGCTAATTACACATACATAAATGTATGTAAATGTGTACATTTTTATAATGCAAATTTCAAAAATCATGTAAAAGAATAAAAATTACTTATAGTTTTACCCAGAAAAAACTAAAATTAACTTTTTGCTGTATTTTCTTCCAGAAATGTTCTGCTTTTAACAGAAATATAAATATTTACTAAGTATTTACATCATTATTAATGTACATGAATGATAATATGACATGTTACATGATATATTACAGTCATATCCTATAACATAAAATAGCCATAGCTAAGTCATGTTATAGACATGATGTAATATAGTTATAAATTATGTTATATGGTTATAGAAATACAGTTATGTATATACATGTAGATACAACGCAGATTTGCATCATTAAACATATTATCATAAAATAAGGACCAATTAATTTTTTAAAAAATAGGTAGATCATATGCATTGTTAAAAGAAATCAGCAGTAGTCTGGCCAGTGTGGCTCAGTGGTTGAGCATCAGCCTATGAACCAGGAGGTCACGGTTCAATTCCCTGTCAGGGCACATACCCGGGATGTGGGCTCGATCCCCTGTGTGGGGTGTGCAAGAGGCAGCTGATCCATGATTCTCTCTCATCATTGATGTTTCTCTCTCTCTCCCTCTCCCTTCCTCTCTGAAATCAATAAAAATACATTTTTTTTAAAATGACCCGTGGCCAAACTTGGGCCATTAGGCAGAAGGGAGCCACAGATGGTTCCAGAGCGAACTCAGGGCTGCGCTGTGGTCCAGGAAACTAGTCTCACGCCTTCGCAGAGCCCAGCTAGTCCTGGGGTGTGCAGGCAGGACTCCTCAGAGACCTGTTACTCTCAAGTCTTGCCTCATGTTGCAGAAGTTTTGGGTTCATTTCGCGTGCTTCCCTTCTGGTTGGCAGAAATGGAGCAATCCACAGTCAGACAGAGAGGGAGAAACTAAGAAGAATCGAGAGAAAAATAATTGCAGGGCACACACAAAGGAGGCGCCTTTGACTGACAGAGCGGACCCTCCCTAGAGCTGGTGCGAGGAGAGACAACCTCATGTTCCTTAGAGGTGACACAGGATGAGCCTCCCTCACATCTCACTGGCTGGCATCCCTGGGCCAGAGACATTGGATGGGACCCTGACTCACCCTTGAGTCTCCTGGGAACGCTTGCCACTTGAGCCAGCTTCCTGGCAGGTGGGGGCACCTCTCAGCCAATCAGAAGCCAGCAGGATGCTGCCCCTCTGGACACTGGGCACGGGGCTCCGGGTGCAGACAAGGCTCTTCTGAGAAGAACACGGAATGGAGGAGAGCGCTCTTGCTGACAGTTTGAGAAATGTTCTGAAATTGTAGACAAACATTTGTGTTCCCAGTCGATTCTGCATCCTGAGCCCCATGAAAGAGAGGATCTATCATTTTCAACAGATCCTCTACAGCCTGTGATCTCCCAAATATGAAGAACATTCATGGCCCTAACCGGGCCATGGCTCAGTGGATAGAACATTGGCCTGCGGACTCAATGGTCCCAGGTTCTATTCTGGTCAAGGGCATGTACCTTGGTTGCAGGCACATACCCAGTAGGGAGTGTGCAGGAGGCAGCTGATCAATGTTTCTCTCTCATTGATGTTTCTAACTCTCTATCGGTCTCCCTTTCTCTCTGTAAAAAATTAATAAAATATTTTTTTTAAAAAAAAGAACATCCATGGACACGTCCCTTTCGCTGGTCAAGAAGGTCCCACCTCCTCCCACAGACACTGCTCCTTGTCTTTTAAGACTGAGGCCAAGTGTGTCTGTCCATAAAACCTTTCTTGACAACCCCTTCCTCCTCCTCTGAGCCTTCCCAGGACCTGGTTCCGGGACACTGCCTGACACATCCTCTATGCTCAGCCGACATTTCCGTGAGTGAATGAATGCAGTCCTGTTTCAACAAAGATGTCCTTTGGATGGAACCACCCCAAGCCTACCTGTCCTCATCCTAAGACAGAATAGAGGCAGGGATGTGGCCCTTGGTCCACAGCCTCCTAGAATGTGGGTAGAGGATCCAAATCCCCATCCTCGGGTGAGGCATCTTCCTTGGACCCCCTGCATCTAGTGGGATGAACCCTGGGGAATGGCACGGCAAGCCTGCCGCTTTCAAATCCAACTCCCACCTTCGATCATAAATTAGAATGAGATTATTGAGGAGCTGGAGGAAGGGTCATCTGGATGAAGTGCACTGGTATTAACTGGGTCCTGTCCTAGCAAAATGCAGTTTTCCATCATCCTGAGTGTTTAAGTGGACACGTCCGGGGGCCACTGGTCCTATGAATCACCACCAATAGATATGTGGCTCCATTGACCTTTCTTTTCAGTGCTGGCTTGTACTGTTGGCTGCAATTCCTCACCCCTCCCTTCTTCCCTGGCCTCATCTAGGGTGGAATGGACTTCTCAACCTTTTGACTTTGGTTTTGACCATCAGATTCGCTTCGGTCCATACTCTATGGGCAGAAATAGCAGCAAATCCGTTCTGAGCCCAGGCGGGTCCCAGAGGCCTCACGCGTGTCCGCCTGTCCTTTCACTCTTTTTCCACTACAAGGAGGACAGGGGAAGGGCTGTCCCAGCCAACAGATGCATGAACAGTAAATACTTATTGTTATAAACCATGAGTTCTCATTGTTGCTTTGTTACTCGGCGTTAGTGTGGCAACAACTAACCGATACATCTCTTTTAATAAAGAAATTACTTGTTTTGGGTCTCCAACAGATCACCATAAACTTAGAGCTTAAAACAATACAAATTGCCTACTCACAATCTCCATGGGTCAAGCGTCTGGGTACAATGAGCTGGCACCTTTTCTGAGTCTCACCAACTTGGAGCTGCTCTCTCAGGCCCCTCAGCTTCAGCGTCCCCTGCCAAGCCCACTGGCTGTTGGCGACATTCAGTCCATTGCATTCATGGGGCTTCGACCAAATCCTTGTCACATGCCCTTGCCCTCAGCTCTGATCACGAGGTGGCACCAGACACGTAAGAGCAGCTCAGCGTTTGCAAGCTCGCCAGAGCAGGTCAGTCTCCCTCTTGACCAAACTCAAAGGCAACTCACTGGGAACCTCCATCACAGCTGCCAAACCCCTTCACGTTGCCATGTGACCTACCCTCGGAGGGACATTCATCGTCATCACAGGCCTGTCTCGTCCAAGGGGAGGGCTCTGTGAGGGGAGCACCGGGGGCAGCAATCCTGGGGCCCCTTAGACTTCTCATCACGTAGACGGACGCAGGCACTGCTTTTTGAGAATGTTGTTGGTGGCCACAGGGTACTTCCATTTTCAAATGTAAATAACTTTTCTAGAATTATTCCTCCACCCCCATCCATGGAAAGTTTGACAGGAATTCAACCGCATGGACGTCTGGGAGGAAGGAAAGCTCAGCTGCCCACCGCCCCACCGAGCACCACACCGCAGACTGCAATAGATCCCAGCGAGAGTGTAGAGGAAAGGCCAGCAGGTGGGGACAGCCTGCAGCACCCGAAAAGCGGGTATCTGAATGTGGCTCCTGGAGCTCAGGGAGCCACGTCACCAGGTCCCTGCACTGGAGAGCCACGGCTGGGCCAGTAACAGCCCGCTGGTGTGTGCACCGCCATCGGCCACACGGAAGTGAGTAGGTACATGACGTAACTGCTTTCAGAGTCAGAGAGACGAAAGTTCCAAACCTGGCTTCGCAACAGTCAGGTTATGGCCAATTGTACTACACACCCATGCATACACACACATACCCGTACACATGTGCACATACATCACAACACACACGGGCACATGCACACCCACACAAATGCACACACATGTGCACATGTGCATGTACACATGCGTGCTCACACACATGCACACGATGAGCTCCTAACGTTTCTATAATGAGTAGTGATCCCTTACCTTGGGTCTGAGTCCTGGCTCCACCGCTAGTGACCTTGGAAAGGTCACTTAGCCTCTCTGCACTTCAGTCTGCTTGTCTTAAGACAACAATAGCAATAGTGACAATAACAATTCCATCAGGACGAGCACCAGCTCCACGGGGCTGTGAGGGTGAAATGGGATAATACAGACGGACCAGCACGGTGCTTGGCTGTCAGACACCTGATCGACGGCCAGAGTCCGACTCCTAGCACTCTTGCCTTCCTTCCTGCTTTGGTTGGTCACACTGTCACACTGCGGTGGACACACGGGGATCATGAACGCTGGGCACAGTCCCCGCTCAGGGAGATGCAGCCCAGAGGGAGAGGCAGAGGTACGTGCTTCGATGCACCACTCTCAATTCTACTTTTCCCCAAAGAGGAAAAGCACTTAGAACCTTGGAAAGAGGCAAGGGAGGGAAATGACAAGGATGGGAATGGGGGGTGGAGGGTGAATACAGAGAGCCCCGGGAGTGAGGAGAGCGCGTCAGTCCTATATCTGCACCTCACGGGATGCCGGTCCTGTCCCTCGCTCCTGTTTTCCATGGAGGACAGCTGGTGGGGAATGCGCCACGGGCCTCAGGAGCACACGAGGTGGGTCATCTCAGACCCAGGAGGTCAGTGAGGGAGGTGCCCCTCTGGAAGTGGGGGATCTGGGTCCCGCAGCCCACCGACCGACCCCTGTTTCTGGAACCCCTTTGTGTAGAACCACAGTACACAAACTGGAACTTTCCATGCAGGTCCGATTCAGATGCACACGGCTCTGTCCAGGTGGTAAATGCGAGAGAAGGCCCAGGGTGACAGCAGGGACATCCATCCCCCCCGCGCCGCTTCGCTGTGCTCTGAGTCGGCGATGGGAGTTTGGGGAGTGAGCTGTCACCCCTGGCATGAGTGATGGGCGACCGTCCTCCATACGTTTTCCCTGCAAGCTGGATGGCAAATCCAATTAGTTACCTCTGAGGACAAATCGTAAATATTATCAGGACATAAAATATTGTGGGCATTTGGAAAGAAAATACAGTCATCTAAATATTGATGTTTTTCAACGGAGCCTCGGAATGAGGGTTTCAGAGCGGGAAGCAGCTGAAGACACAATTCGCCCAGCCTCCTGGCTGCAGAGGTGAGCCGCCCAGGGTCCAGCGGGTTCAGATTTCGTTTTTGTCTGTTTGTCCACCCATGCGTTCCTGAGATCAGCGAGCTCAGAGGCCGAGAATGCAGGTAAACGAGATGCAGTGGCTGCGGTGGAGGACAGCCCATTCTACCGTGAGAAACGGACAAGTACACGGGCCCCTTTCATTTGCATGATGACTAGAAAGGCAGGCAAACCCAGGGCTCCGGGCAGGACCAGGCCTGGGCCTCCAATCCAGTCAGGGCTATCCAGGTGGCCTTCCTGGAAGAGGCCACATCTGGAATGAGTCTTGAAGGCTGAGCTCATCTGTGTCTGTATCCCTGGCACCTAGCACGGGCACGTGACAAGTATGCTCCACACATGAATTTGTATGAAGAAAGGATCATGTAGGGTCCTTACGTAACTGCTGTATCCCAAGCACCTTCAGGGGCCTGACTGGTATTTTCAATGAGTACAGAGACCAGATGTGAAGCAGTGGAGGGTGGGGACGATGGGACCTGCAGGGCACATGCCCCATGGAACAGCGTCCAAGGTTCCCGAGCACTGAAGTGAGCTCAGGGCGGCCAAGGCTCTCCGTGGAGTCCACAGAGACTAGAAATCTACATTTATCCTGTGACATCTCCCAATGTGTCTATGTCAGCAATTGACTCAAACTTTTAGACGCCGCCCGGGGGCTCAACAACGCGCCCTGGGGGTCCTCTGTGGCCCAGGGGCTGCCAATCAGCGACATGGCTGTGTGAAGGTTGAGGAACCACAACAGAAGTCTTGCCACGCGATTCCATGTGGTCTCCCCCTGAAGTTAAGGGCAGAGACGGGACAGTGGGATGCTGGGGGGTTAAGAAGCATGTCCCTGTCCTTCGACATCCTCCTCACCGAAAACAACGCCTGGACGGTGACCGTATGAGCCAGACAGACACGGAGCCGAGGAAGCCGGAGGAAGCCGGGCAGGTGGATGGCAGCGTGGAGAGCCCGGACACGGCTCATGTCGGGGCACTGAGGGAGCGGTGGGATTGAGGTCAGAGAGAGAGAGGGGCGGGGATCGGCCCTGAGCCTTGCACGCCAGGCCAGGGAACGGGGCCTTTATTCTGAAATGAGTGCCCAAGGTCTCAGGCAAGTCTCTCAGCCCATGACTCAGTTTCTCCAGCCTCGGAATGGGCACAGTCGGAGGCCCTACTCTCTGGGGGCCGCTGTGAGAACCCCGGAGGGCCGATCCGCTGAGAATGGGGCCCGGGGCGCGCTGGGCACTCCGCACTGCACAGTCATGGTCATGATGATGTCACCGTTGTGTCTGCACTGGCCTACCTCTGCCCCAGAGCAGGCCCAGGACAGACCGGCCGGACTCCCGACACACAAGGCCACCGGGAGTGACAGCACTGTGGCTGCGGAGAGTATCCCCTTGCGGGGCCCCGGGGTCTTTGCGAGGGTCGCCTCCCCCCCTTGGTGCTCTCGGTGAGCAGCTGGTAGGGACAGGCTGCTCTGTCTTCGGTGGCTCTGTTGCTGGGACGACAGCCTGGAGGCCTGTCGGGGGAGGAGGTGCCACCCGGTCCTGCTCCAGGCATGCGGGGACATTTTAACGTGGGGATTGGAATTCAGGGATCACAGGTGTCTGGGGGTCCCAATGGCTCAGACGTAAGTGAAATAAATGCCTCTGCAGTTGTGAAGGGAGCCCAGTAGTCATGGCAACAACAGGGACTGCGGTGTCCAGGGCCCTGACAAATAGCACCCATCCCAGGCCAACACCCACCGAGAGGCTGCACCAAGGTCTCCGCTGCCCAGAGGAAGAGACCGCGGTTCCTGCCTGTGGCCCCCCGAGCAAGGGGTGGTGGGGAGAACTCGACCGCTCTGCTCCTTCTATCTCTGCAGCTGAGGGCAGGCCCTGTGCACCCTGACCTGGCCCTGCCTGCAAAGGGCTGAGTGCGGGGCTTGGATCTCGGGCAGGAGCGGGTGGGGAGCTAAGGATCCAGGGGAGACCCCCACGGGGCACATGGCGGCCCCTCCCCACCTGCGGAGGCTGCTTTCACCGCCCCCCGAATACATACTTCAGCCGAGAGCCCGAGGAAGGAGAGAGAAGTTTCTGACTTTCCGTAACCTTTTCTTGGAGTTCAGGCGATTTCTCTAATGCATTTGTCTGCTTTGAAATTGTCTCCTTCGCCTCTCAAGGGAAACCAATATAATACACCGTCACATTTCTCACCGGAGGAAAAAAGAACACTTACTCTTAATAGGTGGCAATTTTGCCAGATGTTATTGACATAGTAAGTGCGAAATCTCCGTGCTAGTCACTGCCGAGCAGGCAGATGAGAGAACAATGAGCCACGGTGCAAAATGAAGTTTCCGAGGCCGCGTTGCAAAGGCAGGGGAGGCATGACAGAGTACCTCTCCACCGCACCACCAAGAGCAAGTTCACTCATTACCCCTACCCACACCTTCCCCAAGCACATTCCCCAAGGCCAGGGCAAGTTTCACAAGGGTTATGTCTCCCCTCCCTGCTTGTCAGCATTTCTTGGCGAGAGAGAGAGGGGGGAGGTGGGAGGGAGAGAGAGAGGAGAGAGAGAGAGAGCGAGAGCAAGAGAGAGAGAGGAAAGGAGGGGAGAGGGGTAGAGAGAGAGAGGGAGAGGGGGAGAGGGAGAGAGAGAGAGAGAGAGAGAGAGAGAGAGAGAGAGAGAGAGAGAGAGAGAGAGGAGAGAGAGAGAGAGAGGGGGGGGAGAGGGAAAGAGAGAGAGAGGAGGGGGGGGAGGAGAGAGAGAGAGCGAGAGAGAGCGCACAGAAGCTAGGTCATTGGTTCTTTCCCTTCTGGTGGGCCAACTTTGAAAGGCAGGCTGAGACCACTGACCGGCCATGGTCACCTGGACGCCCTCTGGCAAGCAGCAGAGCCTCGTCCAGTGGGAGCATCGCCAGGCCAGGCCCTGCGATGGTAGAACGGGCCCCGCACCCACAGGCGCTCCTGTGAAGCAGGGATCCTGCCTCCCCCCCTCCCCCACCCCGAGAATGGAGTTGGAGATGAGGAAACCGAGGCTGAACGACGAACATGACCCAGCCCCAGGTCTCGGGGGCAGGCCTTCAGTCCCTCCGAGCGCCGCCTCTTCTCTTTCTTTCTCAATCATCCGTGGGCTGTACGTTGTCTTTGAAGCAATGACGATCCCTGCCCAAATGCAATCTTAAACAAACACCCGCATCCAAAGCAGACGCACACAGCAATTCTGCATGGGAGGCGGGGCAGCAGGGTCACCCGCTCCCAGGCTCCCTTCTCTGTCTGTCTCTGTTCTGTGGGGTCCTAGCGTGCACTCCACCCATGACCCAGATTGGAGCGTGTGAGTGTGTGTGAATGTGCACACACTCTACACAAACGCATGAACACACATATGCACACGTAGGGCATGCACATGCACACGCATACACACGTGCACACACACACACACACATACGTGAGAGGAAAGAGCACAAGGCACTTAACAGATTTCCAGAGACCCCGGCTCACTAACAGCCACATTCCGGAGTATACAGTCAGCACCAACTTACTGCTCTAAAGGAACTTTTAATTTTGAGAGCATTGTGATTTACACGCAGCTGTAAACGCATGGCAGCGGAGTCTGAGCCCCTCCGCCCGCTTTCTCCCCATCACGTGCACACCTGTAGGCTCAGCCCGCAGGGGACGCACTCAGCCACCGAGCTGTTCCGTCTCCCCGTTAGGCTCATCTGAATGCACGTGTGTGCACGCATGACTTATCGCTAAATAACATGCTCCCCCAAGGAGTGAGTGCCCCTGCAAAATGCCTTCCACTCGGGGAGACCCCGATGAGAGGAGTGACCCCCTGTTCTGAGCGCAGAGGATCTCAGGCATCTGACCCCGGTGAGCAGACACGGCTGGAGGGCAGCTTCAAGGCCCAGCCGGGGCGGCTGCGTGGGCAGGGGAGCAGCAGAGGCGGCCAGAGCCCGCGCCCGGCGCACAGAGACCCAGATCCGCGCCTTACAGGTGAGGGCGCTGCCCCCAGTGTTGTGGGGAGGCAAGCAGTGGGAGGTGCCCACGGAGACAGCATGAGACGAGGGCCTGCATTTGTGGAGCCCGTGGCTCTGGAGGTGGCTGTGCCGTGACCCCAGGGACGCCACTCCCTCTCGCAGTCGGAACAGAAACGCACATGATACACGCAGTGCCCCCCCGCTCAACCTCCTTGAGGAGATCCTCCAGTGGGCACCCCTGGGCCCCACCTCCCCAGCAGGCCGCTGGCCTTGTGTTCCCCTAAATCGCCCCGGCCCTTCCAACACAAGGTCCATGACAGAACCCCTCAGTGCTGGCTGGGACAGAGGTCATCAGTCTCACCCCTTTATCTCACAGGGGACCACTGCCACCTCGGCACATGCGGGAGCCCTGCACCGCCAGGGGGAGCCTCAGGAAGTGAGGACAGCTGGGACATCCGGTGGCAGCACAGCGGCCCAGGCCGCGGACGTGGTGACCTTTTGGAGCCTCGGTTTTGCCATCTGGACCAGAGGTTGGCGAACCACATTTCTAAAAAGCTGGGGGTCTCTGTGGCCATAAGGTCCCCACGACTGGCCCCGGCGTGGCCGCTGGAAAGCAGCCAGAAGCAGTGTGTACATCACTGTGCGCGGCCGCCCTCCTGTACAGCATGACTGACAGAGCGGGTGGCGGCAGGAGTCAGCCCAGGAGCCTTAATCTCTAAACTACCTGTCCCCTCATGGAGCTGTGGCAGGGAAAAGAGAGGGTACACGTGGAATTCTCTAGAAGAATGCCTGATTCATAATTGGTGCCCAAGACACGTCGGGGATTGTGTGTTTTCTACATGATGTTCAGTATTCACACACAGGACATGGGTCTCATCTAGAGTGAAGCATGCTTGAATGATGCTCAGGCCTGGCCATGCATCTTTCTTGAGGCAGAGACCCAGTGCAGGGAGCGGGCAATCAGTTTTAGAGAGGTCTTCCGTTTGCACTTCCAAGGGGCTCTTGACCCAGCAGAGGAGAAAGCACAGCAAGTCACTGCGTGCGATGTGACAAGAGCATGTCTCTCCCTCTGCAGAACCCGAGGGGACCCACCGCACATGGACCTGCAGGCACCACCCTCGGAGGGTGGGCCCAGCCTCGTCACCTTGTGATTCCCCACGGCTTGGGTTCAGCAGGACAAAGACGGGCTGTCATTCGTGTCCCTGGTCCTGTGCCTGGTCATAACCTAGCAGGGAGGTAGTACCTGTCTGTTGAGTGAATAAATACATGGACAGACACATTCAAAGACTCTACCTGGCATTTCACTGTAAATGTCCAGATGCAAAAAAATCTTCCTCTGGCACCTGGCCAGTGTGGCTCAGTTGATTGGAGCATCATCCCTCCAACCGAAGAACTCCAGTTCAATTCCCAGTCAAGGGCACGTACCTGGGTTGTGGTTTGGATGTACTTCTCTCACATTGAGGTTCCTCTCTCCTCTCTCCTCTCTCCTCTCTCCTCTCTCTCTCTCCTCCCTGTTTCCTTTCCCTCCCTTCCTTCCAATCTCTCTGATAAAGCAATGGAAAAATGTCTTTGAGTGAGGATTAAGGAAAAAAAGTGTGGAGGGTTCAATTCCAGGTCAGGGTATAATAGCTAGGTTGCGTGTTCCATCCCTGGTTGAGGCATGTACGAGAGGCATTTGATCGATGTTTCTTCTCTCCCCCCACTCTCTCTCTCTCATCAATTAATAAATAAATAAAAATAAAAGAACTTCCACAGCCTTGAAACTGTGCAAGGGAAGAGTTGGTAATAACTTGGACCAGATGGGCGTGTCACAACGTGTACATGAAGACATCGCATGCATGGTTTCATGTGTGCGAAGCAGCTTAACAAGCTGGTCACTACACAGAAAACCAGGCTGAAACACACACACACACACACACACACACACACACACACACACACACACACACACACACACACACACACACACACCCGCCTCACGGTGGGGCTCCACAGAGAATGTGTCTCTTCTCTCTGACTCCCAATGTGTTGTGAACTTTCAACTTCGGGTCTCTGTAATTTTTAAAACTAAGACAAGATAAGTAAGTTTTTGCATAAAAATTCTCGTAACCAGGGCTTTCTAAGGTCAATAAAACAAAAATAATAGAATGTAGGAGTGTCTGCAAAGGTCACCTAATCGAATCCTATAATTTCACAAATAGGAAAAGAGGGAAGGTGTTTGCGTGGCCCAATTCACTTAGCTAGTACATAGCGACCACATGGCGGCCACATAGAGACTGCCTAGCCACCACATAGCCAGGTAGAAGCAGAAATCGTCCGAGACGCAAGTTCTCCAGGCTCAGCGGGGCTTTCTCCACCCAAGAATGGGGCAGTGGATAACCTGAGAATTCTTGCTTTCTCATCCTACATCCCCAGGCTGCTAAATCTCTTTCTAAATCCTTATGGAGAAAATTCCCTCATGGTTGGGATGCTTAGACTCAGCCAGCTGCCCATTTCCCATCTACTCGGCCACTTTTGACCCACCCAACAGGTGCACTTCCCCTGCTGAGGTCCCCTCAGAGCTCAACCTCCCCTCACAGCAGAGCGCTCCGGGGTCCCTGGCATCGCTCAGACTTTAGCTGCACAGCGTGGCTGGGGCTCAGGCCCCCGCTGTCCAGGGAGGGAGGGAGGCCTTCAAACAGGAAGATGAGCAGAGGCTGGGCTGGGGGGTGTCCCAGGGTCCAGGGCCCCCTGTAAGATAAGAAGGGAGGCCAGCCCGGTGGGGACGCACTCCCACTCGCGTGGCTGAGAAAGGCTGGGAGCAGGAAGAGGCTCCGGATAGAGAGACAGAGATGAGTCAGAGAATGAAAGGGGGTGGCAGAGGGCAGACGACGCCCACACAGCGGCAAATCCCCAGACTTCTCAGGTGGAAAATGTCAGCCTAATGTGGGGACCCACCTCCCCAGTCCCCAAAATTAAAGCTGCCGGGGTAACTGGCAGTATGAACGTGCGTTCTGCATTATAAGGAGCTGGGTTTGGGGGGGACAATGAGGATCATGCTGGCTCCACCCTGAGCCGCGCATTGGCTCCAAATGCAGGACCCGTGGCTGGTTACTGCGTCAAGTTCCTGAGTTTCGTTTCTCAGTCTCTAAAGTAGAACAAAGGCACAGAATCGAAGCATCTCTCCGAAACAGCACAGAGGAGGTGAGGCGACGGGGCGCCTGGGCTCTGAACTCAGAAACCTGGGTTCAGATCCTAACTCCCTCTCTGTATGAACGTGGGCAAGGGGCCTCATCCCTTCCACCTCAGTGTTCTCATCTGTAAAATGGGAACGGCAATGACACCAGCCTCATAGAGCTACGGAGAAAACGAATGGAGTAGCAAAGGCCCTGGAGTGATGCTTAGCAAGTGGCAAAAGCGATCTAAGTGTCTATTTTCACTATTCTTATTCTCATGGCTGTACTGACCACAGTAAAGTGTAATGGAATCGCTTATGTTTGGAACTGGGTAGAAAGAATCCAGGAAATGAAGGGAATAAATTTCATTCTAATTTAATGGCTTCTTTGAACTGTTTCTATGCCGGGGCTGACCAGCCGACCCTGAGCGACGGATGAAGGATTACTCCTGACACACGGTTCTGTGAAAGAGAGGGCTAAGGGGCTTGTTTGCTTTAGGAGCAAATAGCCCTGTTTGCCTGCCTCCTCAGGCTTTTATTGGAACAACAGCTGGAACTAAAATTAACTATTAGACACAATCAGCAGGTAAGCATCCTTGAGAATGCACATGCTTCTACAAGATCAGGCTTAAAAGACGAAACATAGAGATTCTAGAAAAACACCCGTGCATCGAACTTGCTTGGAGAAGTCAAGGCCGGGGCTGCTGCCTTCGGCAAGTACCCCCAGAGGCCCCCCGGAGAATCCTTACAGACATGCCAGCCAAGTCCCGTGCTTCCCCACATTTCTAGAGATGCATGCTCAAAAAGAAGGATACAGCCAGCCTACCCGTGGGCCTAAAACACCAGATCCTGCGGCTTAACTTGTCCCCAGGCCACCCCCCAGTGTAGGCCCTTGGCCAGGGTGAAACATGCTGTGCCCCAGAACAGCCGTTTGGTCTCCTCTCCCAAAATGTGAGTTTCTTGTGCTGGGCACCTACTAATAATAATGATGATGAGCATAACAGTAAGACTGATGATGACAATTAGAAACACTCGCAGCTGCTACATATTTGGAGATTCCTGCCTATAAAGCAGTATTTTTATTCCCTCTAGCACCTCCTTTCTGGCTTTTCCAGCATGTGTGATACTGTGTTGACATTTTTTCTAAAGTGGCCTACCCCAAACTCCAGCCTGTCTCCTGAATCCACCCCAACTGCCCTGTCTTTGATGCTGGCTCACGCCTGCTTGGTCCCCACACCTTTCTTGCTTCCCTGGACCAGCCTCGCTCGTTCCTTGTCTGGGAGCTTCACTAAACTGTGAGCTTTTTTAAGGGAAGGGATGGAGTCTTATTCATCTCTATGCCCCCCCGCCCCCACCTGGTACAGTACATGTCAGACAGATGAGTGGACAGTGCTCAGATGGATAACTGAGTGAAGCAATTGGTTGCCAAGAAACAATGGCACTCCTGAGCCCGAAGAAGATGAATCATACCACCAGTGGGTTTAAGAAAACGCAAGTTAGAGGCTGCGATGAGAGGTCAACAGCTAAGGGGGCCAAGAGAATGGAGGTGCCAAGTGTTTGACGACAGGTGGTCTGCGTTTTGATCTAGTAATTCCGGGAACCCGGCCGCGCTTTCTCTCTGTGGGTGCAGTGTGATTCCCTTCAGTGGGAATCCTGAAAGGAGCCAGGCGCTAAGCATGAATAGAACTAAGTTCTGTCCAGCCTGGCCGGCATAGCTCACTGGTTGAGTGTCTACCTAAGAACCAAGAGGTCACGGTTCGATTCCCGGTCAGGGCACACGCCTGGGTTGTGAGCTCCATCCCCAGGGTGGGGCATGTGGGAAGCAGCCAATCAATGATTCTCTCTCATCATTGATGTTTCTGTCTCTCTCTCCCTCTCCCTTCCTCTCTGAAATAAATTATATATATAATTTTTTAAAGAAATAAGTTCTGTCCAAAACTATGACAAAGGAATTTGGAAACTCAAGATGTCAGAAAAAAATCATGCCTAAAATCCACCATGAACCCAAGATTCCATGGGTTGTCCAGTTGTGACCTCATTGCTTACCTGGGGCCTTGGATAGGAACATTATGCCATATGCACACTTTGGGCAGCATACATATATCCCCAGTGGATGTATAAAGCTGTGTATTTCATGGAGTCAAAAACCCCACTGCTATGCTCATTGTAATATTTGTGCATAATTTTCCATGAGATCTTCATGCTTCCCAAATTACCCATTTATAAGCCTTAATGCAAATGCCATTTTTAAAATCAATTCTTTCCTCTGTTAATTTAAAGACTCCAACATATGTCAAGACAATACAGGCAATTTCAACCAAATAGCGGCTGGCAGGAGCCAAGATTTATGCTCTGTTTACAAACTTTACATCATATTGAGAGACAATAACACCAGAAAGAAAAGAGAGAGGACGACAAATCCATGGGAAGTTAATGGATCATTTTGTCGTCAAACAATACTCAGTAATGTGGGTCAGGACAAAATTGCAACTCTAGATATGTGTGTCCCCAGTGAGTCCACCAGGGCACAGTGTGGTCGAAGAGCTGCTGTCTAGCTTCTCCTCAGCCCCTCTCCATGGTGTCACTCATCCAATGACCTCTCCTACAACCGGATGGAGCACGCTCTGTGTCAGGGTCATTGCTGGGCGCCTGAGAGTCTTAGGTTAATGATGAGGCTGCACATCAGCAGATACAGAGCCTAGCACAGTACTCAGGACAACCGGGTTCTAGCTAAGATGCCATCATGCTTGCAAAGCAATGGCCTAGACAACCCATTCAGCACCCTGCTTGGAGTCTGGTGAGCCCTCTGATAGCTATTCCAGTCATCTAAGATTAAGTATGCATGAAATTGAAAAGATCTGCCCTAACTGGTTTGGCTCAGTGGATAGAGCATTGGCCTGAAGACTGAAGGGTCCCAAGTTCAATACCGGTCAAGGGCATGTACCCTGGTTGTGGGCCCATCCCCAGCAGCAGGTGTGAAGGAGGCAGCTGATCGATGTTTCTAACTCTCTATCCCTCTCCCTTCCTCTCTGTAAAAATCAATAAAATACATATTTTTTAAAAAGATCCAAATTACTGTGGCCTACGTAGAGCTGTTTTCTCTCTCTCACTTATGGGGCAGTGGTCAGCATTCAGAGACTCCGTGGAGGCAGGACCCCGGACTCTTTCTGGGATTGCTTCTCTCTGCACGCCTCCTGTTCTAGGACATGAAAAGGGAGGGGTGTTTCCCCGGAAGTTTCACAAGCCACTCGGTTTACATCTCATTGGCCAGAACCTTATCACATGGCTCCCCATAGCTTCGGAGGATTATGGGAAATAATGGTCCTTACTCAAGATGCCCTTGTGCTAACCAGGATTCTGTAATGATGGAAAGCAGGCACGGATATTGGGGGACAATGGCAGCGGCCACGGTTCTCTTTTACCTTCATCATGGAATTCTGGGCTGAGTTTTCCCCATTCTGAACCTTCTATTGCTCATCCATAAAATAACAAGTCAAACTAGATGGCATCAAGGAACCCGCCCAGCACCCAATCAATACCAGCGGGAAGAATGCCTGGATTAAAAAAAAAACAAAAAAAAAACCGAGTATCTCTTTTGACCTAGTGAAGTGGCATCGGAAACAAACACCACTTTCCACTTGTTAAAAACACAGGCCACCCATCCACGCCGCTGCCTATTAGTTCTCGTGCATTTGAATCAAAATCTCCCTGACCCCACCATCCTGGCAGCATTTTCACTGTAAGTTTCCCGGCTCATTCATTTTCCATCCTGACTTATCACCCGATGTGACAGAGGCATTTTCTTGCCTCTCTGTGACTTCCTTGAATTTCAAAATTATTCCCATCAAAAGTTGGCATTACCTTTTCCCGGTGAAGCCCAGCCGAACCTGAGAATAACATAATCAGCGGGTTTCAGGGAAAATGAAAGTCGGATCACTGCCTCCCGCGCCCCATCCAGCTGCAAGGAGACAGGCCTTATCAGTGCTTCAGGTTTTAATGTTCAGGCGCGTTAGGTTAAGCCAGCTCATGCAAGGCGCGGATTGACTGATTAGGTCCTGATTTGGCTCATAATTGTCGATGGCAATGACTTCTGCAATGTTAGCTACATTTAAAGAGAAAGGAAAAAAAAAAAGCTCGCAGGTAATTTGTTGCAAGACGCTCGCTCGACAGAGATATATGGGTTCCATTCCATAAGAATCCTAGTTAAACCTAATCCAGGATGACCTCATGGAGATTTTTTATTTATAGCTAATGCAAACGTTAAAGAAGTGCAGCCGCTAATTATTAGTCGGCTCTTCTTCTTCTGAAGCAAAGTACCAGTTGAACAAACGTACTTTAAGACACTTAGCGCCGAGGCATTCTTTATAAAGTGACTAGCTAAAGAGTCCCTTGGGCTGCCTTTTAACTGCTTTCAAAGCTCTAATAGCACTTTTTCCACCAAAGACACACCCCTTGAATCCTGGAGAGATACAATAGCATAATTGTTCTTTTAGGTTTCAAGGCCCTGACATATCTGTCAGGGAAAGAATAGTGAATAATAACACCAGAACTATTTTATGCAAATTCCACCTCGAGGTTTCGCAAGTTCCCTGAGATGGATCTTGCCCCCTTGTTGACACTGGCTTTGTCACAGTAGCTTTACAGAAGAAAGTGGTTCGAGTTTGCCTTTTGTTAAATGATTCTCATGCGGGGAGGGGGGAAAATCTTTAGATAAAGTTAAAAAACAAATACGAAAACAATGAGATGGAAACATCAATTTGGAGATGGAGCAAAAGGAAAAACAGTGTTCACGGGATGATTTGTGCCCCCTGCAGCTAATCACTTTGCCGATGGAATTCTGCTCTCGCACAAACCACGGGGGAGGGTGTGAAATGGATGGTTTCAAAGATGCAATACATGCAAAGGCCCATGTTACAGCCCCCAGCCCCGAGGCCACAGGGACATTCCCCAAAGGCCGGACTTCTGATTCCGTCCTGCAGATGGAAGATGCTTACAGCGATCACGGCTTCAGAGCAGATCCATAAACACGGTGAATCCAACAAGCAACTCGGGGAAGTAGATCACAGATCCTTTTTTTAAAAAGACGCCTGCAAGTTCGTCAACCCCTCCAGCCCTCCAACAACTCAGAAAATCCCCATCAGGCTACCAAAATATCCTAGTAAACCACAAATAAGGTTTATCTCTTTTGAAAAAGGACCAACAAAAGCCGTCTGTGCAGAGAGGAGTCAAGACTGTTAGCAACTGGGCTGCTCATGGAAAGAGGTTTCCCAACCTATCCATCCATTCATCCGCTCACTCTTTCTTTCTTTCTTTCTTTCTTTCTTTCTTTCTTTCTTTCTTTCTTTCTTTCACTCATTCATCTACTCATTCATTCAATCATCTGTCTTTACTGGTCACCCTCCCAGCGCTAGATCCAACCTTGTTCTGTGAATTTAGACATACAGTGGTCATATCCCCTGTCTTCTAGGACTTATAATCTAGTGAGAAAGGAAGATAGATCAATAAATAGAGGAGTGATAACAGAAGAAATTGAATATCAAAAATGTCTTTGCATATAACAAGTTTTTAATGTCCTTTGAGCGAGAGGATGCCAGCTTCCCCCAGGCTTCTGTTCTGCTCTGGGGGTCAGAGCATGACCAACTTCGGCAAGGACCCCAGGCTGCCGGGCAGGGGGGTTCAGTGAGGAGCGCCGCCCTGCAGAGCGACCCCTTCTGGATGGTCAAGGGCACATCACCCTCCCAACTGGCTGTTGGCCTGAGCTAGACTTGGCTACTCAGAAAGGGAAGATTTTCCTTAAGGTTCTCAGCCCAGATCTGTCACTCACTGCTTGTGTGACTTCGGCAAGCCACACCCTTTGTCTGGGCCTCAGTTTCCTCATCAGTAGCACAGTTTGCCCCACAGAGCTCTTTTGAGAAGCAAAGAAACTGTGCATGGGAAAGGACTGTGCATTGCCTTGTCAGCTCAGGTGGCCATGACGAAGTGTCATAGGCAGGGGGCAGGAGGAGGGGCGGGGGACACACACACACTTGAACAAGAGGTATTGATTTTTACACAGTTCAAGAGGCTGGAAGTCCAAGATCAGGGTGTCAGCAGGCAGCAAGGTCAGGTTCGGTGAGAGCTGTCTTCCTGGCTTGCAGCCAGCTGTCATCTTGCTGTGTCCTCGCATGGCAGACAGAGAGAGGGACAGCAAGCTCTCTGGTTCTCCTCTTAAGAGGGACAAATCCCTGGTCAGGACCCACCCCTTATGACCTTACCTAATCCTAATCACCTCCCAGAGGCCCCGACTCCAAATACCATCCCACTGGAGGTTAGGGCTTCTGCTTGTGAATGGGGGTATAGAATTCAGGTCCTAAGAGTCTCCATCACGCAAGCCTCCCGTGGTGCCCGCTGGTCTCTCTACCTGCCCAGAATTCCTTCCTGCACTTTCCTGCCTGGAGGTCCTCTCTGTGTCTATGACCATTCATTCCAAGCTGACGTGCTTGCTCTCAAGAGCTTTGGCCAGAGCCTAAGGGTGGACTCAGTTCCCTGACCTTGGGCCTCAGGCGCCCCACAGCCTCCCCTCTTCCACAGCCTCACCCAGCACTGATGTTGCTGCTTGCGGGTCCCCGGCCTCCACTGGACGCCTAGTGGCTGGAAGGCAGGGACCACGCTCCACTCCGTGTCAGTCCTTAGCATCCAGCACTCAGGGGGCACCTGCCAGCCCTCAGGTGTTCAAACCACAGGCTCAGCTGGTGGACCCCAGGTCAGTGCTCCCCTCAACACACACACACACACACACACACACACACACACACACACACACACACTGTGCCGTTGCCCCTCCATTTCCACAAGCGCAGGGAAGATTACACATGGAGCCAAGCTCCCTGCGAGCTGTGTACCTGAGCCTGGTCCCGTCACTGGGAGCCCTCCGGCGGGTTATATTTTAGATTTCTTCCTTTGTCAGAGCCAGCTGGACTTCTCCAAGGGGGAGAGGGTGTGCATTTCCAAATCAGCGGCTCCAAATGGGGCTCCCCAACCTCCTTTCCCTAACCTGCCTGTGCACCCCCAGACCTTGTTTGCCTGGGGGCCCTTCCTTTCCTGCGGATGTCGGAGCTGCAAATAGACATCTCCTTGTAAAAACACACCTCTCCACACAGCCACCCACTGAGTCAGGCTCATTATCTTAAGACACCTCCGTGGCCAGAGGTTCTGCTCTCCGGCGCTGCATTCATCGCTTTGTCTAAACAGCGCGGGCCTAATTGGTTTAGATCCGAGTTGTACTGTTTCGAGCAAAAGGGTGTGATTAATGTGAGCTAAAGACGGTTGGACGGGCGCAGACTAATTCCCTCGCATACACAAACCTATTATCCCCAGAACCCTGCGAGCTTGGGAAACCTGCCCCGCGAGCAAGTGTTTTCCTCAAGAGAAAACAGAAACCCGAGAAGGCTGTGGAGACCACGGAGCAAGCGGGGTACCACCGACATCCTCCCTGGCCCCTGAACTTCCCCTGTGGGCCACTGCCGTCCCAGGGGGACGTGGGCACCTTGTGCAGCGCGGCGTGATGGTGCCCAGCAGAGCGGAGAGCTGGCCAGGGGAGGGCCGTGTGGAGGAGGCAAAAGGCAAGTGGAATAAAACGTGCAGGGGTCCCCAGATGGGTCCTGGGGGCCCGGAGAGGGGGGGAGGGCGGGGCTAGTGGTCGCTGAGGTCCCTCAATGTGGACCGGAGCCACGGCGTGCACACAGGCTGTGTCTTCGGCTCCTGGCCTGTTTTCTTTCCCAAACTGTGAGCAGATGCAGGTTAAATTAGGATTAATGGGGCGCTTGGCGGTGCACTGAGTCTGAGCCGTGCACCATAATAGCTTCATGACACATCGCTCAACCTTCCGAAGAGGCTAAAGATTATTTTCTTAAAGCGGTAGCATATTCGTCTGCCATCCGAGTGATGCCAGTGGGAGTGATCAGCCCACTTTAAACCATCAAAGCTGGTCTACAGAGTTGGCAGTGGGTCTAGTGCCCAGTGAGAGCCCAGCAGCATTTTAAACATAACCATCCAATTCTTCCTCTTTTTTAAATAATGTTTTAAAAATATATTTTTATTGATTTCAGAGAGGAAGGGAGAGAGAGATAGAAACATCAGTGATGAGAGAGAATCATTGATCAGCCACCTGCTGCACGTCTCCTACTGGGTATCGAGCCCACAACCCGGGCCTGTGCCTTTGACTGGAATAAGATGTGGAACCCTCAGTCCGCACGCAGGCCAACACTCTATCCAATTCTTTCTTAAGAAAAGATGTTTTTATTGATTTTAGAGAGAGAGAGAGAGAGAGAGAGAGAGAGAGAGAGAGAGAGAGAGAGAGAGAGAGAGAGAGAGAGAGAGAGGACCGGCTGCCTCTTGCACACCCCTACTGGGAATTGGGCTTGCAACCCGGGCATATGCCCTCACCCGGAATCAAACTGGCGACCTTCTGGTGCACAACGCCCAACCAATGGAGCCGCACCAGTCAGCGCACAAGCATCCGATTCTTGCTAGAACTGGCCGGGCTGCCCTCCCTCACTGCAGCCACGTCCTTGTCCCATACACTTGGGTTGGATTCTTTACACATTACTTATTTCCTGGAAAAGCTTCGGAGAGGCCTGGACTACATGGTTATAAAAATTATTGCATTGTATTTCCCGTGCATATGAAATGAGCTCCCCAGACTGATAAAAGGTGGAAAAGCTATTATTCTTTATTCTTCAGTTTACTGCAACCCTAAAGTAATAGGCTTCTATTAACGTTTATTGATTGCTCCCACTGTTAACCGGCACATTGGTATATAAAAATAAAACCGAGAAATCTGCCACATCCCGCCCCCCCCCCCCCGCCCTTCCCGCAGCACGCGTCCCCGGAGCGGGATTCAAAGGACCCATGTTGGCTGTACTGCGAGGGATCACTGGGGTTTGGGGAGGTTTTTGTTCAATTGTTTTGTTTTGTTTGTTGTTTGTTTTTGAATTTCCCAGACATTATAATTTTGAGAAAGATTCAGCATAATTTCTTTCTCTCTCTTCTTATTCGAAGGAAAACACAGGAGGTCTGGTCTGAACGAGCGTCACAGGATTAGGACCTGTTGGTGGCAGGGATACACCCATTCATGTCTGTAATAATTCTTGTCCACCTACTATGTGCTGGGCCAGTTCTAGGCACTTAACAGTGAGCATCCAGACTGAGGGCCACCCACTCCAGTGCTTGGGGCACTGATGATAAGTAAAGAAATAAAGGTTCACCTACAGATGGCGGCCAATGGTACAAAGGAAACCCGGGGGCACCTCCCTGAGCAGGTAGCGGTCTCTGCCTCCCCGCCACCCGCCCACTCAGAGCTCTCAGGCCGGAGCAGAGGGAAGAGGGTGTGCTCCAAATAACTACAGTGGCAAGTAGGAGAGAGTGCACTCCCCCATCACACAGGGAAACCGGAGAGGCTTCCCGAGGAAGAGACTCTCAGGAAGGCTGCCTGGAGGAGGAGGCGCAGCAGCCCTGAGGTTGCAGGAGGCTCCCACCCACATCTCCCCTCAGGGAGCAGCCTCCATGGGAGAAAGGCTGCTGGCCTGGGGGAGAGCTTCCCTACCCCACACAGAGGTGCAGACCCCACTCAGCAGTGCTTTTCTTTTCTTTCCCCCTCGCCTTCTTTTAGGCTTAAAGAAAGAATATTAAAACAGAAGCGAAGCCCAGCCATGATGGCTCAGTGGGTGAGCATCGACCTATGAACCAGGAGGTCACAGTTTGATTCCGGGTCAGGGCACATGCCTGGGTTGCGGGCTCGATCCCCAGTGTGGGGTGTGCAGGGAGGCAGCCGATCAATGATTCTCTCTCATCATTGATGTTTCTATTTCTCTCTCTCTCTCTCCTTTCCTCTCTGAGATCAATAATATATATAAAGAATGGAAGGGAAGGGAAGGGAAGGGAAGGGAAGGGAAGGGAAGGGAAGGGAAGGGAAGGGAAGGGAAGGGAAGGGAAGGGAAGGGAAGGGAAGGGAAGAGAAGGTGGGGGGATGAGAAAGAAAGGGAGGGAGGAAGCCCTCCATGCTGGCACAGGTATCATTCATGTTGATGTCAACATCTCCACAAAGACAGGTCGTGGGAGGGCCGCTGGGGGAGCCGGGAGGCGGCAGCGGGCCTGGTAACTGCCGCGGCCCAGTTTCCTCTCTGGGAAGCGGGAAAAAGTCCAGCACCCGATCTGGTTTTTTCCTTTTCTGAATAGGTGAAGTTGAACCTGACGCACTGTAATTTTAATCCAATCTCTCCTGTTTGCGTGGAGCGTCTCTGAGAAGTTGAAGGTTTAAGTGCATGTTGTAGGGTGTGTGGCATCGTCCCAGCAGGGCAGGGCGCGTGGGGTAATCATGCTCCGTGGAGAGGTATTTTGGTGGCCAGGGAGGCGTTTTCCCTTTCCTCTCCCCGCCCCGCCTTGAGGCTGGGCTGGCGTCCTGGGCAGAGAAGGGAGAGGGACTGTGGCAGCCAGCACTGTGACAGGAGGGGGAAGGCGAAGGTGTCACTTTTGGTTTGGGTGAAGGTTGCAAGATTTTAGAAACTGGGGATGGGATTCTGTGAAGGGCACGATCTAAGGTAAAGACCAGCTAATGCCTTTAACACACATGGCCCCCCCACACCCCTAACACAAACACACACGTACCCCACACTCCCCAGTTAGATGCAAACACACATGTTTCCGGCATGCTACACGCCCCAATCACCCTGCACACAGACGCAGGGCGCACACATGCATCTCGTGAGCGAACACATGCGAGACCAGGCTCTCACCCCCATCACACACACACACCGTGCCCATGCATGCCTGCGCACCGCCCGACACCCAGAAATGGGTGGAGACAAACATATACAGTAAACTCAGCCCCATCACATACAGACACGCCACCAACACACATGTACTGCCTTAGAAACATCAACAACACACCCAAGGACACGAGAATTCCCCAAGTGAATCAGAAACCACCAAACCGAGGCCCGAAGGGGTGGGGCCTGGGTAAGCCTGGGTGCAGGTGAAAAATGGGAGGTGTCCCTCGGCTTGTTGGCGAGCTTTCCCTTTTAGAAAAGGCTCAGGGTTAGAGAGAAGCTGACAGGACAATGCAGAGACCTGGGTCGCCCACTCCCGCTCCCCCGGCCACTGGCCTCTTACATTAGTCAGCCCTTTGTCGCCATCAGTGAGGCAGTATCGACACTGGGCTTGGGTGTCACAAGGAGGACCCCTGACTGTCACACCGCCGGGACACGATGGTTTCACACTCAGTGATTCCCAACAAGCCATCATGGAGAGTTCTCTTCAGAAACTTGTCCTGGAATGGGCAGCCTAGGATGCCGTTGTCCCTGGTGAATGCACGCTACTGACATGCTTAGTGGAGGACCCTCCCCACACACGCACCCCATCAGGGCCGAACGCCAGCCATGCCAGCCGGGGTGGAATTCCTACAGGGACTGACCACTCCCGGATTCTGGCCCCGGAATCCGTGCTCACACTCCCAGCTTCTCCTTGGACAGTGCGCTTTTCCAACCCCCTCCTCCCACGGGAAGACCAAGCTCGCTTGTATCAGGGAATTCCAAGGCGGAAATGGGGTGCTTTCTTTTATAACGAGACTTCATCACCAAATTCGACAAATAAATTAAAAAAAAGGCAATGCCATCAGAAAACTAGTCAAAAGGGCCTATGTCTCTCTCAGGGTCCTGCCTCTTCCTCCTCAACTCAGTACTTATCTCTACAGATCCCAATGGTTCCAACCTTCTGAAACCCACCCCATGCCACCTCCTCCAGGGAGCCCTCCTGGGTGCCATCTTTTCTCTCATTTGCCATTGGAACGCTTGACCCCACACGGTATTTAACACCTGCCACATGGCCTCAGGGTGTGCTGGGCCTTGTCTCACCTCCTGCATTGGTCTCCTAGGGCTGCTGTAACCAAGTACCACAAACCGAGTGGCTCAGACCACAGAAACCCGGAGGCCAGAGGCAGCAATCCAGGCGTCCACAGGTGGTTCCCTCCGAGGGCAGGAGGGGGACCCAGTCCGGGTGTCCCAGCTCCTGCAGCGGGCGACCTACTGTCCCTCCGCTTTCAGACGCACCACCTGAGCTCTGCCTGCATCCTCACCCGGCTTTCTCCCGGTGTGTGTCCGTTTGTGTGTGCACATCTTCAAGAGCACACCAGGCAACCTGGCGCAGGGCCCACCTTGCTGGACTCACCTCAACTAGATCACCAGCAAAGACCCTCCTTCCAAACAAGGCCAGGTTCACAGGTACAGGGGATGGGACATCCACACCCTCTGGGCGCACACACTCAAAGGGATGACGTGCTCCCTGCCGGGCCCACGCACCATCCGTGCCTCCTCTCCGCTCGCCGTGCGGCACACGAGATCCGGGTCCGGGCTGGACATCCAGACCGCCGGCGCCGAAACGCTCACAAAGTGCTCCACCAAGGTGGCCATAGCCAGCCAGATGGACCAGGAGGCACTGGCATCTGAGAACTTAACTCGGAGCAGAATCCTCTCCAGATGAGAGCAGGACCTCTCCGATGCGGTCCCTTTAAAAGACAGTCTTTGGACAAGTCATGCTGTGCCGCATGCGGACACCAGTGGCCGCTGGCCTAGCCTCCGGTCCCTGCCACCAACCCGCCAACACCTGGCCGCACAGGGACAGCCAACACTGAGCGGGTCAGAAAGCGACTGCAGCCGCGAGAGCCTGAAGACCGGCCTGGGGAAGGGGACGGCCAGCCTCCAGCTCCCCGGGGACTCGAGCCACCTGAGGCACTGCGGTCGTCAACTCTGCCCACGCCGCTCAGCTGGTCGGTGGCCTGGCAGGCGGTCGGCAGTGGTGTCTGCAGTCGGTGCACTCGACCACTGGGCGAGGCTGCAAGAAGTAAAGGCTAAACCTGGTCTTGAAGGAAAATTAAAAAAAAAAAAAAAAAAAAAACAGGTCCCTGGCAAGAAGAAGGAGTAGCATTCCTGGAGGCCGAGGAGCTGGGGGAAGGCACTGGCTGGAGAGTGACAGGGGTGCCAGGGTCTGGGCCAGAGCCAAGGCCTCAGGACACAACTGTGGCTTTGTCTGTGCCCGGCACGTGCAGAATCGAGGTTCAGGTGCCGCGGGGTCAATGTTCTCGCACTGCCCTGAGCTGAGCCCCTGGAACCACTCAGGGTGAGTCTGTGCTGCTTTGTGAGCTGCCGGCCCGGAGCTAGACCTTGGACCTTGCTTGGCACGAAGAATCTGACAGGGAGGGCTGGAGGGCGCTGTCCCTAAACCCATCTGGGATGTTGGGTCAAAGCCACGTGACCACAGATTCCAACAGGAAGAAATTTAAAAAAAAAAAAGGAAGAGCCCTCCCACCGAGCAGCCAATCCGGAGGAAGGGGGCCCTCCGCGACAAATTGATCTGAACTTTCTCACCATCGACAGTGCAGGCAGCTGGCCCCATTGTCTGCCTCTTTACAGAATTCAATATTTCCCCTTCTGTTATCCTTGGCACAATGACAAGAAAGGAAGAAATAAAAGTTCCCCTCTTTAATGAAGCTGTGGAGGAGGCTTTTTTTATGGGAATTGACATGACCATTACCATTTTGATTCCGGTTCTGACATGAGAGTCACATAGCAACATGAACCTCTCCATGGCAACCTCCCCACTCTTCACACAAAGACCATCTTGACAGTTTAACATTCAATAAAAAAAAAGTACTTTTAATTAAAAGATGACTAAGAACTGGCAGCACAAAAAATATGTATCTATCGAACAGATATTTTCAACTGTGATTAGTAGCCATTGACAAAGGAAGCTACCAACCTAAGCTTGTTTCTTGGAAAGAATGGTCATCGGCCTTGAACGAGGCCTGGAGAGAGGCGCTGAGCCCATCAATGGGTAATTCCATCCAACAAACCTTTCATTGTCCGCTAACGGCTAGGTCTTATCGGGGTCTCAAGGGCAAAGGTTGGGATAAGGCTTTGACAGGGCGCCGTGTGAAAGTTCCCATAGCAAGGGCAGCATCGCGGTGATGCCCTGCCCGTGGAGAACTGACTGCTTGCTAGATCCCGCCAGGGGCAATGCCTGCATTCCACTCCACGTCACCCTCGCAGCGGTCATGATCCTCGGGTGACACCTGGGAAACGAAGACTTAGCAGAGCCGCTACATCCTTGTGGGATACCGGGTCCCCTCAGAACATCCACGGAGACACTCGGCCCACACCGAGAGGTCTTTGACAGTTGGTCTGCCCAAAATGCTCAGCTTAGAAAATGTCCCTGGGTTCAAACGGCCCATTTTATTCACATCTTTTGTTTACAGGATGAGCACCTAAAAGATACCATCATGTTTTCTGGGTCCAATAATTGTGATGTGTCTGTATTGCCAATACTAACCCTTCTTGCCTCGTAGCCTGGCTGGTCAGGGCCTATGGTGTTAGGTAGGTGAGCTGGGGTTTTAATCTTGCCGGAGAGTGGGATTTAAATTTGAAGGGCCTTTTTTTTGGGGGGGGAGGGGAAGGTGAGGGGATGGACATGGAATACCTCCATGGGTGCTTTGGATAGCACCAGATATCAAGGACCTGGGCACAGACCAGGTGTCTCAGGGGACACTCCGGACAGGACCAAGTGTCCCACAGGGGCAGCGAACACAGTGGCTTTCCTAGACAGACCTGGAGTGTGCTTGCAGAGGTGGTGGCAGGAGTGTGGCATCTGAGGGACCATGAGTGGGGAAAGAGGGTTCATCAGGAATCGGTCCTAAACTTAGATGTGGGTGGAGGTGACCCATAATACGCATGGGAACTGGGAGCAGGTAGATGTTTGGGGGAGCAGGGCTATGTGGTCCTACATAGCTCTGTGCAGCCGGGTCCTGGTTTTTTTCTGCTCTCTGCTAGCGTTCACCAGCTGTGTCACAGGGATGAAGGGTGTGTGTGCGAACAGGAAGACCACGCTGTGTCCAACTGTTCCTTCCCTGTTCGCTGGATCATGTTGGGCAAACTGACATTTTTAAAACAAGCATTGAAGCAGGCTGGCTCTATGGTCTCATCAAGTTCTCACCGCAACTGCTTCTCTAGAGGAGAAAACAGAGGGTCAGAGAAGTCCGCTTGCTTGTCTGCCACTCACTTAGGAGCAGAGTCGAGGCTTCTACCCGCCCAGCTGCATTTCCCCTTCCAAATGCTGCCTCCCCTGACGTGTAGAAACGGTGGCTGTTCCCTAGCTCTGTGCAGAGGGGCCCAGGTCTCTGGTCCAGAAGCGGTGCAAGAAGATAGACATTGCACTGGGCTCTTCGTCAGAGCCGGAGTCCTCGCCCAGCTCTGCCCCTGGTCATGGGAAGAAAATTAGCATTTACTGAGCCCCACTCAGCCAGGCACCAGGCATAAGGAATCTCAAAACTGTCAAAGCATCCTAGCGACCCCTCTCCCATTACGCTTACTGGAGAGATGAGGAGCCTGAGGGTCAGAGAGGTGACGGCCCTTGCCCCAAGTCCCACAGGAAGCCGGGAGCAGAGCAGAAGTTCCAACACAGGCGTCTGGGTTCCCTGCCATGCCTCAGCTTCCTGTTTGAGGATGGCTGTTGGGCTTGTCTGGCCCCACCATTCCCCCGGGACCCCTCACTTCACTCAATAGCCCTAAGGCCCCATGGCCTTTACATCCCTCCAAAGGGCCGTGTCCCCAGAGGCAGATGAGCTCCCCAGTGCCTGCCCCAGTTAGGAGTGACAGCCTGGAGGTAAGGGCTGGACCTATGCCTTCGGGTGGGAAGCGGGCCACCCGGCCACCACCTCCCCAATCACAGGCAGCTGTCCCCTCTCCTCGCTGTGTCACAGCGTAATTGACTATGGTTTGAGAGCATCGCCTTTATTACCTTTAACAGCCCCATAGCCACTGATTGCCCGCACTGATGGCTGATTTAATTCCTGTCAATACAGCGCTGAGTGGCTCTAAAAGAACCATTATCGGCAAGGGCGGTGCTTGAGGGGACGTTAGTGGGCCCATCAAACAGAGCGCTGGCTTTTATCTTTGGGTCATAGCACGTTTGAAGCTGCAGGGACCCTAGAGGAGTCCAGTTCAGCCTCTCACCTGCCAGCTGGGGCAGCGGAGGCCTGGACTGGCTCAGGACTTTGCCCAGGGCCTCACAGCGAGGGACATTCTCTCCTCCTATGATGGAGGGTTTGTCCCTCTGGGGTCACCTGGGAACCTCCTCCTCCTTTCCTCCAGTCCTCCCAGGAGGACATGTGGGGAAGGTCCAGCTACAGCTCTCTATCTTATTTGAAAGAGTTCCCAGAGAGATCCCGTCCGGCCTCCCAGGAGTGCTCATTGGCCAATGGGCCCCACCTGCCTGTCCACCCCTTGTGCTCCTAGCCAATCAGAGAGAGGCGTGCACTTCCCTGAGCTCACCAGGCACTCTCCCTCCAAACCTTCCAAGCTGCAGCTTCTTCTACCAGGAAAGTCCTTTCTGACCCTGGTCCCTGGAATAACTTCTCTTCATCAGCAAGAATGCAGCTCATCTCTGAGAAGCGTCCCAGGGATTTCATTCATTCAACCCATCAACCATTGTTCATTGGTTAAAAACCCACCATCGGTCAGACACTGGGATTAATGCAGGGAATAAAATGCTGAACAAAACTCCCATGGTCCCTGCCTCGTGAAGGGAGCTCAACCTAAACAAGGGGAGACAGACGCTGAACAAAATCACAGCCCAGTGCCAACGGTGGCAAACCTCGGAATGTGGTGCCATGAGAGGCACATCATGGGGAGCATATCCACCTGCAGGAGCCAGAGAGCCCCTCCCATGACTACCTGCACCCCTAACTACCTGTGCTCATGACTACCTGTACATGGGACTAACTGTATGCATGACTACCTGTTCCCATGGCTACATGCACCCCTTACTACCTGTGTCCATGACTACCTGTGCCCCTGACTACCTGTGTTCATGACTACCTGTACACAGGACTACCTCTACACATGACTCCCTGTGCCCAAGACTATCTGTACCCAAGACTATCTGTACCCATGACTACCTGGATGGCCTTCCTGTTTTGGATGCTGGTGTGAGGACATGAAGCCTTGGGGCAGGGAGGGGGTAGCAGAATTTCAAACACAAGGTGATAAACACAAGGATGAAAACCAACCAACTTTGGGTCTGAGACGGCATCTCTGATCCGCAAGCGAGGCCAGCATCTGCTCAGACATGTCTTACTCATCCTAGACTGAGTCACTGTTCGTTGGTTAATCTGTTAGTTACCTGTGAATGTCTCCTCAGCTGACACAAAACCCAGACTTAAAGGGCAGACAGAGAAAGAGGAGCCAGAAAAATAAGCAAAGAACATGCCCCATGAAACAGGAGAAGGCAACATCCCAGTGGGCAAGGAAACAGAGAAGGTGAAGAAGGAGAATGTCCAGTGACAAATGACTCGGGAGGTCAAGGAAGATGATGAGCAAAAAGGGGATTCTTGACAAAGGCGGTGAGGGGGTGATGGTTGGTTAGTGACTGCTCACTAGAGTTGCCAGCTGGAACCCTCAATAACCAGTTGGGTGAGGTTCTCTATGCCAGAGAGAAAGGGCTTAACCAAAGGAAACAAGTTGCCAAAGAAGAATGAAGAGTCTGGGTCAGAAACACGAGGGCAAGACTTGGTATAAAAAGGGGGAAAGAGACCCCATTCTCAGAGACAAGGGAGAGAAGATAGGGAAAGCTGCAGAAAGAGAAAATGAGGGTCAAGGAGAAGTCGGGGGGACAAGGGGTGGGTCAGAGGTGACAACTTTCTGAGGGGAAGAGTTTGAGGGAGGACTTGAGGAGCAGCAACACTTACTTAGGACGGCTGCTACCTGTTCCATCCAAAGGAATGAGGCTGCCAGCTGCCTGAGCAGGCCAGGTGGTTCCCAGCAGGCAGGTGGCGAGTGGGCTCTCCTGCCTTCTTTGTACCGACATCTTGTCAGCACTTGGCAACGTGTCTACCTTCTGCCTGGAGAGAGGGGGCCTACCTGGCTGCTGATCTCTGTTATGACATACATCTCCATGGAGGAGGAGAGGGAAAACTCACCAGTGACAGAGAAACCGAAGTAACATTCTGTCTTTCCTCGTCGGGGAGGAAGGATGTCACAACAGAGCATCAGCTGTGGCCTGACGTCCGTGTGCGCAAACCCGCCATTCGGCAGGGCAGAACCTTCTCTGCGAAGCTGTTATGGGAAATAAAAGTGCTTGTCACGTGAGCTCCGCTGTCAGTGCAGGGCTATGTGGACGATGCTTGTAAGAAGGAAATTGCACTTGCACAAGATCTGGTTGATTCTGTATTGGCAGCCTCGCTGGCCCAGGCAAGCCACGGATGCCTATTGTGTATGTCTGTGTACGTGTGTGCATGCCTGTTTAATATTTTAGAAACCCCAAACGTAACAATTTGGGTTTTAATCACCAAGTGAGGTCACCAGCGAAGCCAGGGTCGCCTGCAACAGAGAGACCGAGAAGGGAGAAGCTGCATGTGGCTTTGCCTTGTGAGGGTGTCCAGGACTGAGTCCCTGGCCTCCCTGCAGTGGATGCCAAGCTAGCTGTGCCCATCTCTTGCCAACATGCATCCGGTGACTTCGTCCAATAGTGTAAAGTCAGCCATAGTGGGAGAATTTACACCATGGAAATGGGCAAACCACCCAACAAAGAGCCAGTTGTTAAACATCTTCCAGCACACAACATACCTCATGCCAAAGAAGAGAAGAAGAAAGGAGAAGAGGGTAACAGGGACATGGCTCTGTGAGCCCTCCCCTTCCACTGGGCCCTAAAGTCACCCCAGATTGTTCTTTCCATCCAGAATGTTACCTGCCTGATTTCCCAACAAATACAAGGGATCAGCAAACTTTTTCTTAAAACACCAGATAGCAACTATTGTAGGTTTTTCTGGGCACATGGGCCCTGCCACACTACTCAGCTGAGCTGTTGTATCATGAACACAGCCAGAGATGATATGTAAATTAACAGGAGTGTCTGTGTTCCAATAAAACTTCATTCATAAAAACAGACAGTGGGCCAGATTTGGGCCATAGGCTATAGTCTACCATCCTCTGGTCTAATACATGAATCCCAACTCTGTATCTTGACAATCAGGGACCAATTCATTCCCACACTTCCCAGCTGCTTCCACACTTTCCCAAGCACACAAAGGCTCTTTCTAAACTCTCCTCTCTAATGCACTGTCTAGGGCTACACAGATGATTCAGGGACCACTTTGTGTTTTCATCCCTGTGGTCCACAGACCTTCAGGCTCACCTCAAAACCACTTCACATGCACTGACTAGATTTGCCCCACCCAGTATCTCCAAATGCATGGACTCTCTTCCCTTCCATGGAACCCCACCGCCAACCAGACACACAATGATCTTTTCTGGTTTACAATGATGTCAGCAACATAAACAAACCAGATTGCAGCCTTCTTGACATCAGCTATGGCTGTGTTGATTTCTCCCAGCATCCTCTGAGCCTCCCACATGTAGTCACATAGTAGGTGCTCAGTACTGGCTGGAAAAATAAAATGCGATCATTCGATTATGACCTTGGAGATCTTTCTAAATGTGGTACCACAAGGAGGTGTTGACACACTGCCCTGACGCCATCTTCCTGAATCATCTGTGTAGCCCTAGACAGTGCATTTAACAAACACACGGTTTAAGCAATAGACGAAGAGCCATTCTGATTCCCCTTTGCTCCCATCACAAGTTATCAGAAACTTGGAACACAAATGTTAGAGGTCAGAAGCCTGACTCAGGTTGCATGGGGCTGGAATCGAGGTTTCGGCAGGGCCATGGTCCCTCAGGGGAGCTGGGAGGGGCTCCATTTCCTCAACTGTACCGGCTTCTCAAGGCCACCCACATTCCTTGGCTCAGGGCCCCTTCCTGCACCTTCAAAGGCAGCGGGTGGCAGCCTCTGACTCTGAGCATCTTCACGTCTCCTCTCTCCCTCTGTCTCTTCTGCTGCTCCCCCTTTTCTCTCCTACTCTCTCTCTTCCTGCTTAGAAAGACCCCGTGATGACATGAGCCTGCCAAGATCACCCAAGACACTCTCCCCATCTCAAGTTCTTCAACTGCCAAGTCCCCTGGCCACATAAGGTAACATACCCACAGGTTCTGGGTATCAGGGAATGAACATCTTGAGGCGAGGGGGCGCAGCTAGGGGGGGAGTCGGGAATCAATATTTTGTCTCTAAAAAAATCCAAGTAACTTTTCCAACTTCAAATAATCTCCAACCAGAGGAAGAGGAGAGGCCAAAGGTCACAGGGAAGGAGAGGTCCGCAGGGCCTGAAACAAGAGGACCCAGGGAAACAATGGAGACAGACGGGGCTGCCCGCCAGCCCCATCCAGCCTCAGTTTGAGATGTCACCTGATCCTAGCACCAGAGGGCCACCTGGGAGCCACGTGCAGATCCACAGGTAGCCAGTCTTCAACCGAGAACTCTTCCCAATGCCAATGACCAGGATCCTCCTTGGCCATCCCTCGGCTGAAGTCCAGCCAGAACCGCTTCCCTTTTGACCACAGCCAACGTGGTGGCCATTGACCTTCAGTGGGGTCAGCTCCTCTGGAGCCTGTGGCTCAGCCAGGACAATCCCACATGGACAGCTTCTAAGCTCCAAGGCTGAGCATGATTAGCCCTTTGCACTCGCTTGCTTTTTTCTCAATTCCTGCTACCAATGCTAACCGTGTCGAGTCACATTCGACATCCGAGTGCAAAAGGTTAACCCCTCTCACCCCCGCCCCCAAGAAGGAAAGTGGCATGCTAGACACAGGATGGAGGGAAGGAAGGAAGGGAAGAAGGAAGAAAGGAAAAAAAAGAAGAGAACAAAACAAAGAAAGAAGGAAATGAGCCCCCACTTGATGCTACGTCTGGTGGGGCATTGAATTAAACCAGCTCAGAATCTGCCCCAGATTATGGTAAAACGCTGTCTCATTACAGCATCATTGAGCTTATTAAACGAGAATCTTTATAAGTTCACAAGTATCACATCTCTTTTTCTTTTGGTTTCCTTTTTACCCTGACACTCTACCTTCTTCAAATTGTGTCCTCACAGTGTGCCTGTGTCTAGGGCACAGTGTTAGGACACACAAAAAAAGTAGGGCACCGGAAGACAAAACAGATTACAAAGGTGTCTTCAAATTTAACATACTATAGCCCTAGCCAGTTTGGCTCAGTGGATAGAGCGTAGGCCTGCAGACTGAAGGGTCCTGGGTTTGATTCTGGTCAAGGTCACATGCCCAGGTTGCAGGCTCCATCCACAGTAGGGGGCGTGCAGGAGGCAGCCGATCAATGATTCTCTCTCATCATTGATGGTTCTCTTTCTCTCCCTCTCCCTTCCTCTCTGAAACCAATAAAAATATATTTTTTTAAAAAATTTAACCCACTATGAATCCTGACTACCTAATTTTATCTTACCTGTCAACAAAAAGAAAACATGCGGTGGAGGCCACACGTGAGAACGCATCTCGCGCTCTGCAAGCTCTGGAGGATGGGAGAGCCCTTGCTACATTCGAGGTGCTACTCTCTGGTCTTATTTTCATCGAAATAAAAATCTCACATCAAAAGCATTTGTCCTCTCCCTTGTATATGTCAAAATGTAATTGGCAACGGTTGGGGTTTGTTGCCTTTATTGCTTTTAATAGCTGTATAGCCACTGATTGCCCAAGCTGATGGTTAATTTAATTTCTGTCAATACAATATTGGAGCTGTCTGCATATTCAGACCATGATTAACTGCTGGGGAGTCCATAACGCTGGCGTTATTATTACTGCATTTAACTACCTCTCGGGAGAAGGCAAATTAAATTATGTTGAAAATGCTGTTGATTATCATTACGAACTTATTTGTAGAGCACAATTACTGATCTGTTGTAAAATAAATCAAATTTTTTATCATCTTGGTATAAATTAACTTTACTGTAGGAGAACAGAGAGGAGCCTGGAAGAGTTGGGGCCTCCTTGTGTAAGTCACCGGAGCACTGAATTAAAATAATAAGCACACACGAACGCAATATTCTATTTTAATAATGAGCTACTTCACGACCGAGAAAGAGCGTCTCGTAGATTATGGAATTCCGACAACCACGCGGCAAGCTCCACACACGTCACGCGCTGCTGACTCCCACGCAGGTTGAGACCTGGGGATGAATTATTCCTGGGCTGCGACTCCAATTCAATCTGAAATCACCACTCGAGTAATTTAAGGACAGCGGCTTTAAGAACACAATTACATTAATGGTTGACATGCGATCATCGTTTAGCGTTGGCCATTCCCTGACAATTTACTAGGTGCTGTTACCATGAGGCGCGTTAGACCAAACCCAGGGCGTGGGGCCAGGAAGCCATAGCTTGTCACAGTTGGAACTGCAGGGCGAACCAGAGACGCTGGGCCTGCGGGCCAAAGCCTTTTAGACTCACGGTCCCATAATTAACGCTAATACGCAAGTTTCATCGTCAGTTGTCCGTTCAGGCACAGGGGAGGTGAGGACATCCCTGGTGGCTGTGTGGCAGAACAATAGACTGCGGACTTAGCAGAATTCAGTGCAAGTCCCTTCCCTGCCACAGACAGGCTGATCTCGGACAAGATAGCCAACCATGCTGGGCCTCAGTTTACTCTTCTGTGAAATGGGGACATTTGGCGTTGGTGGTGTATCTGATGTATTAGTTTACCTATCTGGTATAGCAAATTACCACAAACTTAGGGGTGAACCAAACACCCATACATGAGCTCAGAGTTTTGTAGATCAGAAGTTCAGGTGAGCAACCAAAATGGCAAATATTCTCAACAGTGACCCAAAGCTGCCGCTCCATGGAGAAAAACATGAACAGGGACCGAGTGGAAGGAAGCCACTGCATGCCACACAGCAGAGAGTCCTTTGATGGGGATCCATCTTCCAGGTCAGCTAAGGGAGCTTTTCTCAGCGGCCAATCCGCCCCTCGCCTACTACCTTGTGGCGGGGTTGGTGTACAGCAAGAATGTCCGTGGTCTACTTTGTACAAACGGTGTCAGATGTTGGGGAGTTGTGTGTAGTGGTTATCACTCTTTCCTGGAGACAGATGTGTCCTTCAAGAAGCATTCAGGTAGGGTGCCTTCAGTTTCACGGTCCTATGTTGTTCCTCAGTGATCATCAAGGTCATGGTCCCAAGTGTCCCTCCAAGGTAAAGGTCTCAGGCTGTTCCTCAGTGGTCAAGGTCATGGTCCCAGGGTGTCCTCCAAGGTCATGGTCTCAGGCTGTTCCTCAGTGGTCAAGTCAAGGTGAGCTGGTTGGGGACAACAGTGGAGCTGGTGACTTACTAGAAACTCCTGGTCAGATGGGCAGAGCAGTACACAGTGGAAACTCCCGGGATAGTGCCTTGAATTGAAAATGGTACCATATTCAGATGGGGAGTGTAGCTCCTTCCAAGGCTGAGTCCTTGATGTAGGGCTGGTCCTCTGCTCCAGAATCCTAGTGTCTAGCAGAGGAGGGGCTTTGGGCTGACTGTGATTCCCACCAAAGAGGATTAGAGTCTGAATTGGTTTCCTTTGGCTTCTCTAACAAGTCATCAGATTGGAGACGAAGGCCACGTACAACCATTCTCTCACAGCCTAGAGGCCAGCAGTGTGAGATGGAGGTGCCAGAGGTCTGCTTCTCCCAGAGGCTCGGTGGGGATCTATTCCGTGCTGCTCTCCTGGTGGCTGGTGGCTTACAGCATCCTTAACGCCCCTTAGCTTATAGCTGTGTAGGTCCGACTTCCTCCTCTGCCTTCAGATGGCCCTTCCCTCCAGGTGCCTTCTCCCCTCTTCTTTTATAAGGACCATCGACAGTGGATGTAGGACTCTCCCTAATCCTGGAAAATCTCACCTTGAGATCCTTACCTTAATTATGAGTCAGTGATGAATGAACTCAGGGAGAGCCAGCTCCCCGGGAATTAGGAATCGACCACCAGATGACTCTGCCCTCTGCCCCCCATTCCCTGCGAGAAGCTGTAAAGAACAGGTCCAGGGAGACTTGTCTCTTCAACAGTATCTTCTTCATCGACAGCACGAGAAACCCAACAACACATGTGATCAGTGCCAACCACGCTCATGGTCCACGCTGGGCCCTCCCACCACTTTTAGGGTGTCCTCTGAGTCTCAGAGGGGATGCCCTTCTGCCCTGGCCTGGGCTCGGCCAGCCTCTAAGAAGGCGGGAGAGCAAGAGTCCATGGCCCCGATGCCTGGTTGCAGGTAAGTGTGAGGCCGCCTAGAGTTCAAGACTGCTTCAAGTGGATGCAGCCGACGGGGAGAGTCAGCGGGCGCTTTCCTGGCATTCTGGAGATTTACCATGGCCTCTGGGTTGGCTTTCCGAGCTTCCTGCTTCAACATGCCGTCCAGACAGTCAGAGGTGGCTTCGCAGCCTTTCATGCCGCAGCCCTCTGAACGGTTGGATCTGCCTCTAATTCCTTAGAACACCTTTTACAGGCATTTTTTTAAAGACATAGGCAAGCGAATTCTAAACTGATGGAAAAACACAGGCCCTAGAATAGCTAAAACAATCTTGAGAAAGAAGAAGGAAATGGGAGGAATCACTCTACTCCACATTGAGCCTCACTCTATACCTAGAATAATGAAGATAGCGTGGAATGGTCTGACAGGGAACACAGATCAACTCAACAGAACAGAGAGCCGGAAGTAGGCCCCACGAACAGGCCCAGATGATTTCTGACAAAGGTGCCGACGGCTCTGTGGAGGAAGGACCATCTGTAGCAGATGGTCCTGCTCTCATTGAATGCGTACCAGCAAGTAAATGAACCTCAGCTAAACCTCACGCCGGATATAAAACTCAACCGAGTGGGTCATGGGCTTAAATGGAAAACCAGAAAGCTTTTAGGGGGAAAAAGAGGAAATCTTCAGGAGTCTCTAAGCAAAGAGCGTTCTCAGACTTGACACGCACACAAATGTGCTTCACGAAAGGAAAACTGGACCAATCACATCTCATCAACATGAGGCCCTTCCGATCTGCAGAACACGCCCCTGAGAGCATGAAACGATGAGCTGTCCTCTGGGAGGACCCGTTTGCAAACCACATGTCCCACCGAGAACCAGGTACATTGAGAATACATAGGGAGCTTTCAGAATGCAATGGCAAGAAAATAGACCATCCAGGTATGAAATGGGCAAAAGACATGCACAGACAGTTCACCGAGGAAGATACACAGACGGCCACTAAGCAGCTGGGAGATGTTCAGCAGCATCGCCACCAGGAGACACCTCTACACGTCCATCAGAGTGCCTGCCCTAACGCATGTGGCACCCCCCTCCCTCCCCACCCCTCGTGCCGGTGAGGCTGTAGAGAAAGGGATCTCTCCTGCACGGCCAGGGTGGGGAGGTGAACTGGGACGACCCTCCAGGAAACAGTTCGGCAGATTCTCATCAGACTAAACAGGCGTCACCGTAGGAACCGGTAATCGTGCTGCTGCGTCTTAATCCCACAGAAATGAAAACTGATGGTCCCCGAGGACCTGCACATGTGTGCTTAGAGCAGCTTCGTCCCTGATCTGAGAAGTCACCCAGAGGTCCTTCCATGGAAGCGCCGTTGGTTGGGTACACGCTCATCCATCCAGACGACAGAACACTACTTAGCACAATAGGAAACAAACCACGGTACATGCAGCAGCGCGATGACTCTCAGGGAATTGTGCGGAGGGGGGAAGCCAGTCCCGAAGTTACATCTGCAGGTTCCACATACACCACACCCTTGAATTATGAAAGGATTCTAGACACAGAGCAGATGAGCAATGAGCAGGCCTTAGGGAAGGCAGGGTGAGGGAGGGGCCGGCAGAAGGGCGTGGCATTACAGGTCAGTGTGGGGATCCCTGTGGTGAGGGAACTTCTGTATCTTAATTCTGGTGGTGGGTACATATGTTGTAAATTCGCACAGAATTAAAACACACACACACACACACACATGCAGATGAACTCTGAATAAGATCTCAGGATTGTATCCAGGTGCTGTAACTCTACTTTTGCAAAATGCTACCTTGGCAGGAAACTGGGCAAGGTGTACATGGACCTCTCTGTATTATATGTCTTATATAGGAATCTACAAAGATCTCAAAATGAAAAGTGCGATTATTCAAAACACAGCTCTTCATACCTGGGATTCACAAATGAATGCTGTTGCCTAACCAAATTCTAACTTCTGCAGAGAGTTCCCCACAACCACCCCCCCGCCGCCCCACCAAGGAGAGCCTTGGATAGATACAGGTAACACATCAGGGTGGCTCTCCATGCCAAGGACTCACGTACCATTAGGAAGACACTGGGTTCTTTTTTTCTAGAACATTCCATCAGTGGAAATGAATACGGGGTAGCAATTGCTTTCCTCTCTTGGGCCGATGTGCTATGTATTGCGTCTGGGCATTAAACATACACAGAGAGGCAGAGAGAAAGAGGACGGTGAAAGGCTGCAGAAGCCTTTCTCTCCAGAACGCAACAAAGAGTATCAGTCAATACCTGCTCTACGCAAACCCCAACACTTGGCTTCTCATTTCTCTGTGCACAACCTACTGAGATGCAAAATAGATGCGAACAAAGTAGAGATGAAAAGCGGACTTTGAACTGCGTGTGGAAACTTAAATTGGATTTCTTTCTGATTTAAGACATGTTAGGTCATTCATAATTCATCAAAGGCGCATCTTCCGCGGAGGCGGTAAACCAGTGTCACCAGCCTTTTCTACTCTGTGTGGCGTGAGAAAGATGCACCTGAGAGGTGTGTGTGTACGTGTGTGTGTGTGTGTGTGTGTGTGGTGTCTATAAGCGCACATGTGCACAAACCCTACAAACTAGCGCAGGCTTCCGACCCCCAGAACCCCTCAGGGTCAGCGTGGATTGGAATTCATCAGCGCCCTGTGACGGTGTACCCTCACAGGAGTCTCCGTAGATGCTCAGGCTGAGAGCCAAGTGTGAGCTTTTGCTTCCTGGGCACAGGGATGGGTTGTCACTGGGCTTCGTGGCTCCGAGCGTGCCATGCAGGCAGCTTCTCTGCACGTGGGGAACCTGAACAAGGGAGGCAAATGCTGCCAAGACCCGTCGATGTGGCTGGTGGTGGTGAACCAGTAGCTGGCTACGGATGCACCCGCCCACACCACACTGCGGACACACCACCGACCCAGCTGTCTGCTCTTTTTCAGCTTAGCTGAGGTGTAACCGACAAATAAAATTGTCAGATATGTAAAGTGCTCACTTGATGGTGGGTTATATGTATACACTGTGAAAGAATCCCCCCACTGGGTTCATTCACACATCTGTCAGCTTACATAGTTCCCCTTGTTGTTGTCGTTAAACTTCAGTTCTACTCTCTTAGCAAATTTCAATTTTCCAAGACAGGGTTAGTGGCTCTAGTCACCCTGTGACACATTAGATCCTCAGACGGTATTCATCTTAGAATCAGAAGTGTGTACCTTTAACCAACCTCTTCCCATCACCCCAACTCTCCAACCACGATTTTCTCTGTTTCTATGCATTTGGCTTTTCCATTTCTTGAGATTCCACGTATAAGTGACATTTGGTGTTTGGCTTTCTCTGTCTGGCTTATTTCTCTAAGCGTAACACCCTCCGGATTCATCCATGTTATCCCAAAGGACAGGGTTTCCTTCTGGTTAAGGCCAAGTAATATCCCATCTTATCACCCTGTGTTTGGCAATGAAGAGCCACCAGAACTTTCTGTGCCTTTTGTCACAGCGTCCAGGGTCATTTCCTGCTGAGAGAGGTGTTCCCTCCGCCCAGACCCCCAAGAGAAGGCACGGACAAGATTGTGTACTAAGTGTGCAGTGCGACAAGAGGTCCCCAGAGGTTTTGGGGGTGCGGCGGGGGGGTGATGGTGCAGGGTCATCTCACTGGTCAGTACTCACAGAGACCTCCACTCTGACCCTCTCCCTGGCCTCTGCCAACAGCCGCTTCATCGGACGGCCTCCTGTTCCCTCTGACTGTGATGCCCACTTCCTGCTGAGACTAGGTGAGAGTGGCCTGTTTGGGAAAATTTGGTAAGTATAGACAAGTCTAGATAAACAAATACAATAGCCAAATGTCACCACTCAGAGAGAACCAGGATATATATTTCAGCACATTTCTTTTTAGTCTTTTTTCTGTGAGTGTGTGTGTGTGTGCTGGCTGGAGAGAGGGAGGGATGTGTGTTTCTATGTGTTTATGTTTCTACATGTTTGTACATTATTAAGATTAAAGTATACTCAATGCTCTGCCTATTGCTGCCCGACGTCTTCCAAGAAGCTAAACATGTAGAACAGTAGAGACAATCCTTCAGCCAACAGAGCTCTGACCTTGTTTAATTGAATTGACGGCTGCCTCAGAGACAGACAGCTGAGCAGGGCCCAACCACACAGCGATCCGATGGCCATTCCCCGAGCCGGGTGTGCGGCGCTGTGTCCGCCAGGCCCGCCGCAGTGGGGCAGAGAATGGAGGAAGCGCTGCCAACAGAAAAGAAAGCCTCCGACCTCAGGAGAGCGGCACAATGGCAGCGCTAGTAGGAAACACGCTATGCCGTGTCAACAAGCAGAGAATGAATGGGGCCTGTCAGGAAGCTGGAATTCGGGGAAGGTCTGCTTTCCAGGCATTTCGTGGTGGAGGGAGGAAGCAGGGATAATTCCTGTGCACTGTCAGAGCCATGTGGCACGGGGAGAGCGCACCCTGCAGGCCACGGGAAGCCTGCGGAGCCCGGGATAAGGCCGGGACTGGAATAAACCAGACTGGAACCTGAGGCTGACTTATCAAGGTCAAGAGTTATCCAGGTTACAAAATGATCAGGGGGTAGATGAAATTCAAACTCCATTCTCTGGGATCCCAAAGCCCTCTTTTTTTTTTTTTTTTTTTTTTTTTTTTTCACGAGACCAGAGGGCATCAGGGGCAAAGGGAAATGTAGAGAGAAAAATGTTCTGCCTCTAAGACAGCAGTTCTCAACCTGTGGGTCGCGACCCCTTTGGGGGCCGAACGACCCTTTCACAGGGGTCGCCTAAGACCATCGGAAAACACAGATATTTACATTACGATTCATAACAGTAGCAAAATTACAGTTATGAAGTAGCAACGAAAATAATTTTATGGTTGGGGGTCACCACAACATGAGGAACTGTATTAAAGGGTTGTGGCATTAGGAAGGTTGAGAACCACTGTTCTAAGAGCTAAGGCTTTAGTTGGCATAGCAGGGTCTTCCTAGGTGCTTGCCAATTTTTCTCTATTTCCTGGGTACAAGAAGACTACATTTCCCAGTATCCCTTGCAGTTAAACTGTGGTCATGTGACTAGTTCTGGTTAATGAAATGCAGATCTAAGAGATGTGTGCACTTCTGTAGCTAGGCTTCAGAATCTCCCTCCAGAGCTTTAGGTTATTCTCTCTCCTCCTTCTATTTGGCAGAACCAGGTGATGTGGAGCACACAGATCTCTGAGTTACTGATCAGGGAGAACAGCCCAGCAAAGCCACCTGACCCACATAGGACTGAAATGAATGGGAAATTAACGTGTGTGTGTGTGTGTGTGTGTGTGTGTGTGTGTGTGTGTGTGTGTCTACTTTCATTTTGTTAAACCTCAATTCGGGGCTTGCTTGTTACAGCATCTACAATATATTTCTCTAAGACAGTTTCATACATGAGACAGACACACACACAAAATGTGTCACTGTTAAAATATATGCTCAGGTGAATAGGATGCAGGAAAGGTCACATTCAGTGAAGGCATGTTGGGGAGGCAAACATATTGTATACCCCTCCCATGCCCTGAGTCTTATAGGATGTTTTCATAGTCATACTTCCACTCATGGAAAAAATACTGTGTGTGCCCTGGAATACCAGATGTCACTTCAGAAACTGGGAGTTTATTTGTTCAACAGCTGCTCATTAAGTCTCCCCAATGACAAGGTACCAAGAACTGTGCTGGGTGATGGGGATGGTATTATTGAACCCATACATGTCTGTGTAGTCGAGGAGCTGAAGCAGTATGTGTGACGTGGCCGGAATTCACTTGTAAAATATTATCCTAGGTGCATTGTGAAGAAACATTGATGAGGCTTGATGAGAACAAGAACAGACCGTAGTTTTAGAACAGAAAGCTCAGGAATAAATACACACAGATCTGGGAACCTGCTCCTTGACTGATGTTATTGCAGGTGGAGGAGGAGATGAGCAAGCACTCTCACCAATAGCACTGGAACAATTGATTATTCACGTGGAGAAAAATGGAATTTGATCCCTTACCTCACACCACACATAAAACCTGGTGAGAGATGGAACCAAGACTGTAAGGCAAAGACAAAGGGCGGTGACAGTTTCAGAAGAAATGATAAGAGAACACGTGGCCTGGGGGGAAGGACAGATATTTTAAAACAAAACATTAAAAAGTGCAAATCATCAAGGAAAATATTGATCAAATGGATGGCATTACAATGAACAACCTGCATGCAAAAAAAAAGGCATCCTGGCCAAAGCCTAAAAGGCCCCCCACAGTGTGAACGATCCTTGCAAACACATAACTAGGACGAGATCCGTAATCAGGACCCCGGGAACAAGACACACCTACGGAAACAAACCAGGGAAAAGCAATGAGCCAGCGTTCACAGCAAGGACCACTGCCACCAACAGGCCAGTCGCAGCAGGGGATGTAGAGTGGTGAGTGGTGTACACATTCTCAAGCTCCTGATTAATCGGAGAACGGTACATTGATATTCCAACAAGATATCATTTTATACCAAAGAAACAAGATGTAAAAAGCGGCTGGGCCACCAGAACTCTTTTAGTCTCCTTCCTGGGCGTAGAGTGGAATGTCATTCGTCAGCTGCTGGCGTGGGCAGGCGGGGGTGGGGGAGGGCGGGCGTGTATTGGGTTCTAACCAGGGCACGTGAGTGAAGTCCCTCTCAGACGTGTCTTCCACATGCGGACCCGGATGGTGACTCTCAGCATGACCCTGAAAGCCAGGGATTAGAAATGGTAGCGCTAGCCCAGGTCTCTGAATGACTAGGGGAACAAAGTGGCCCCAGGCAGGGAAACCCTCCCTGGCCTGCTGCTGGAGGGAGAAATGAAATAAACGATTGCGTTTGAACCATCACCCATTCAGGGGCTGTGTGTCCCTGCAGCCCACCCTACGCACATGAACACAACAGTGTGAGTGACTATTTAGAGTGCTGGGGCTCATGCAGCGAAGTCGGAGATGTGCATCACTGTTGATCAAGAAATTCCACCTCTCCTGAAAATTCCGGAGAAACATGCATGTACCAGGCACAGCTAAGAGTCCGCAGACAGCGCTATTTTGTAAACACAAACACTGAAAACAACCCATCAATAGTATTGGTGACACCCCATTGCTGAACTTCAGCCTGTGAGTCGATATGTATTGTTTTAATCATTGTTCTTTAGGTTGTCTATATGCCTCACACTTATTCGTGAATGAAATAATTCATAATAGGTAAAATCAAAGAAGGGAGAGTGAAATGCACACATTATTTGGGTACAAGATTGGAGGGGGCCAAGGCATGCAAACCAAGAGGCCATTGCTGTGGTCCGGACAAGAGAAGGAGCGCGGCAGGTCTGCCCATGGGATTTCAGGGTGATCTCGGTGAGGGGTACAGACAGGGTGGATGTGGGTGCAGAAGGAAAGAGTGGCTGAAGGTGCCTTCCAAGTGCCTGACTTGCACCATGGGTGGGCGTCAGTGTGCCTCAGTGACTGGGAACATCCAGAGCATGCATTTCAGGTCCATGTGGACACAACTCAGGAGGAATGCAGGGTAGAGACCGAGATGGGGAAGCAGAACCAGAGAAATCAATGGATGAAGGCCATTTTTCCCAGGGATTGCAGCAAGATGGACGTGGAGGGCGGGGCAGAGGAGCAGCGCTTGTGCTAAAGAAGATGAGGCGGTGGAGATGGGCTAGAAGCAGAAGTGGGCCTCTCCATCCTGAGGCACTTTGGGTCGGAGAGGATAAACAGAGGGGGAATAGTTAGAAAGACGTCCTGGCCTGGGCAGCCATTCCAGCCAATGCTAGGAGGTGAAGGAGGGGGCTCCCAGGAGAGGTGAGGATGGGTGGGCTGGCATGGTGGGGGGAAGCTTAGAGAGCTCCAGGAATGGGGCGGGGCAGAGAGGGGCCATGGAGAGCTGGTCATGGAGGACAAAGCACAGAGCAGTGTGGCCTTGTGGGGTCGCATGGCGTGGGGGGCTTGGATTCAGAGCATTGCCCAGTGCACATGAGAATGAGATCGATGGCAGGTAAGGCATGGGTCTGGGAGGGCTGGTGGGAAAGGGGCAGGGGTGGTGGGCTAATGTCTAGACAGCTTGGCTCCCATGGGGTGGTGGGATATAGACTGGAACAATGATGACAGTCCCCGCTCACTGGCTTTCAGTGTCACCAGCCAAGACTCAGCACCTGGACTCCCAGGCCTGGGATGGAGACTGCCCCGAGGCCAGCGGAGGTGTAGCATGCAGGGGAAACTGAGGCTTGGGCATTTAGGAGACTTGACCAAGGCTACCAACAAGAAGCCAGAAAAATCAGCCATCAGTCTGCCCAACTCCACACTGCGCCCTCCGGCCTCAGAGAAAAGAGACAGAAGCCCCTGGCCGAGCAGAGGCGCTCAGGCTGCGGCAGGGCTGTGGGCAGCAGCAGGAGGCAGCTGGGATTCTGTTTGGCAGCGCCAGCCTAGGATGCCCTTCCCTCACCCACGGCCACCCTCACAATGCTGGAGGCACTGACACTTAGGTTTTTAAATGCTTTTCTTCCCAAAATGAGTGCTAGCACCCCCCAGGTGCGGCATTCTTCACCATGGAGCACCTTCAGAAGCAGGAATACATTGTAAACAAAAGCCCCTGGCATTCCATAGGCCATTCACATGGGGACATAACGTGAATCTCAATCGGTTCCGTTTGCCATCCCTGATAGCACATGCCAAACAATGGAGAAGCCCTTCGTCTCCTCAAAGTCCTCCAAGAACAAAGGAAATTGACCCCCAAGAAAGCAATGACCTGATACCACATTAATAATAGCCTCGCCTTTGTCTGACCTTCTTCACAGGGCGATTTTACATCTGCGGTCTTGTGGAGAGGTGGTGGCGGGCACAACTGTAGTTATTAAACAAAACCCCGAGTTTATGATAAGGTTATATTTGAACAACCACCCACTTACCTTGCGCACTGCAGCCAGAGTTAAACTCTCTCTAAACAGTTCTGTGAAGATGGCTTCTGAGTCTTAGGCCACGGGGACTAGCCAAGCGTTCATTTATGAAGAAGAATGTAATAGTTTTGCACTCTCGAATCACCATCATCTTTCTACCCTTTGGCAGACACTGTGTGCAGGTGACCCAACACCCACCTTTCTGTTTCTTCCTGTCATGCAGGACCCGATTTTACACAGATGTGGCCAATGTCACATGGAGAATGAAGATCAGCCTAAGACAACAATGAAGCCACATTCCTCCCGACCCCATATTCACTTTCCCAGACTCCCTTGCAGCAAGGGATGGTCATGTGATGCAGTTCTGGCCATTGAAATTTGAGGAGAGCTCTTTCGGGAGGCGTGGTTTTGAGAAAGATTTTTTTCCCTCCGTTATAAAGATAGGTGCAAAAAAAATGTTGTTTTTTTAAATGTTTTTATTGATTTCAGAGAGAGGAAGGGAAAGGGAGAGAGAGATAGCAACACCAGTGATGAGGGAGAATCATTGATCAGCTGCCTCCTGCACACCCCACATTGGGGATCAAGCCCTCAACCCAGGCATGTGCCCTGACCGGGATTTGAACCGTGACCTCCTGATTCATAGGTCGACATTCAACCACTGAGCCACGCCGCTGGGTTGCGAAAACCTGCTTTCTCTCTCCCTGTGGACTATGGACTTGCCTCCTGGGATTTCAGCAGCCACTCTGCAGCCATGAAAGAATGTGCGTGGCGCTGGGAAGCTAAGACTGCGGGCTGGACGGATCGAAGGGGTCCGGGTAGTCAATGACGTCGCCGAGCTACTGCACAAACCCTGACGCTGTGTGACAATAAATCTGCACTTTAAAACCTCCGTAGGCGGGTTGGCTTCCACCAGCAGCGAGGTGCGCCTGCTGTTTTCAGTTATACGGAGAAGGTGGGTGAAGGCAGCATTCTGTGGCTGAGACGGCATTTGCAACCCACTGACCTCCACCATCCCTGTCTTTGTAGATGAGGAAGTTGAGCCTGAGAGACGTGTCTCTCACAAAGTCAGGGCAAGTTCGGTTCCACCAACACAGTGGTCAGCAAACTCATTAGTCAACAGAGCCAAATATCAACAGTACAACAATTGAAATTTCTTTTGAGAGCCGAAAACCGACTTCTGCTCATGGGCCACGAAGTTTCAATTGCACTGTATGTGCACACCCGCATGTGGTATTTTGAGGAAGAGCCACACTCAAGGGGCCAAAGAGCCGCACTAACAAAATGCTGGCCTGGACTCTCAATAGAGTGCTCTTTAATTCAATCAGTGTTACAGCAAACAGCCTCCGCTGGGGCTGGAACCCTGCCTCCCACCCTCTACGTTGGTTCTAGCACCAGAGACCTGGAAGCCTGGGGTCCCCGGGGCCACCATGTACAGTGTCCATTCACCAAACGGCAAAGAGGTTGCACACTCCGCGCTATCCCCTCAGAACTGGGAGTGGAGACTCTTCTCTGCCCTCATAGGGAAAGGAGAGCCACCATCAGGCCAGCCCAGGGTCATGTGTGAACCAACGGGGACAGAGTTCAGAGTCCTTCCAAGGACCTCTCCCTGTTGAAGAGGCATCTGGCCGACTTTGTTGGCAAGAATATCTGGAGAGCTGCCCGAGGATGTGTGGCAATCAGTCCACAGGAAACCAAATGAACACAGGTTACAGATTCTTGTCAGAAAGCGAACGTCCTGATGTCTGGCTTTTAAAAGACAAACTTGCTTCCTTGGCCATTTGGGCATTTTCAGCTTCTGGGGGTCAATTCTGCCAATGTTAAGACACAGCAGGTGGCATATCCCACATCATCATCATCATCGCCGTCGTCATAGACACCTGCCCATGTGACATACCCATCAGGCCTCGTCCTAGGTGCTGTGCCTGCACCCTTCCTTCACCTTCACCACAACTCCAGGGGGCGGCTGTGCTGGTGTTTCTCATCTTTTACAGAAGAGATGGTCAAGCTCTAAAATGGCCAAGCAACTTCCTCCTGAGGATAAAGCTCCACAGTGTGATGACCAGGAGTGAAATCCAGGTGAGGTGAACGCAGAGGCCCACCCCTTAGCCAGCCTCGCATGCTATGTTGACAGAAAGAACATGGCTCAGGTGGTTCTGATTTTCACGCAGCGGAAGCCACCAGAGAGGTGCTCTCCTTCCTTCGTGTAGAGATATTACTGCACGCGGCGCGTGCCCATAGAGCAGAAGTGACGGGTGTCACGCCCAGGCCACGCTGGGCGATGCAGGTGTGCCTCCTCCCTGCTGCCTCTCCTCTTTGTCTCGCTGGAAAGCCCTGCCTGGAAAATGTGGAGCCCCCCCTCCCCACCCTGCACACTGGACTGATGGGTAAGAGATAAACTGCTGGGTGTGTGTAGCCGCTGATCTGCTAAGGCTTACTTGTTACAGCAGGGAGCATTGCTTGACTATGCTCACACGCTCATTATTGTTGCTTAACCTCCAAGTCCCGTTCCCATTCTCTGTAAAATGACGCTAAGAACATGTATGCCCCAGGGCTGCGGTCAGATTAGGTGTCCCAAGCCTCACAGTCAGATTGTATCCTGTGCCCCGCAGGCCCTGATCACGTTGGCGGGCATGATACATGCAGAGCTTCCAGAACCTTCAGAACTGGCACCCACTATTACATTTACATTTTTGTACCAAGTGCAGCCAACTTGGTTTCAGTTCATTCTGGGTTTGAAGCAACCTCTCCAAGTCAGCTTTGTTTATCTAATGAGACACAGGAACAGAATTGGTACTACATTCGGGGTCTGTTATAGCCAAATCAATGGCCTGGCTGGTTTTCTGCCCGTGCAATGCCCCGAGACCCCAGTGCGTTAACAGAAGCGCTGACTCCCTGCTGGCCCTGCACGTAGAAGCAGAGGAGGGGCGGAGCTCCATGGCCTTCCTTCGGGGTTGCTTCTGCGACACCCATCGCGGCTGTGATCCGGATCCCCGAGGGCAAAATGTCCCATCTCAAAAGTGAATCGTGGTATTGACAAAGACAAGTCCAGGATTTTCCTGGGGAAAAAAGTCCTGTCCTCAGGCCAGAACCTAGTGTTCAGGGACGAATACGGCGTCTATAGCATCACGGAGCTGACTCAGGAATGAAGAAATAGGGATGCATCTATTCAACTGTTTGTCCATCCATCCACTGAGTGAACTAACTTCTGAGTGGCTGGCTACTCTTCAATCCCCTTTAGGTTAGTCAGATAACATAAATTTGTTTGTTTAATTTTTATTTTGAAATGTGCATGCACTCACAGGAACTTGCAAAAATAGTACCGAGAAGCCCTGTGTCCGCCCCCTCCCGCTCCCCGCAAGGGCAGCGTCTCACCTAAGTGTCAGACATGCCCAAGCCAGGAGAGAGCAATGCAATCTACACGCCCCATCGGTCTGACTTCACCAGGTGTTATATGTACTCGTGTGTGCGGTTCTGTGTGATATGATCGCATGCATAGGTCTGTGTAGCCAACACCGAGCTCTGGGCTTTATTCCAGGGTACAACGTGGAGCAGTGCCCTCGGGAAGCCCTGGGAAAGGAGAACTGCAGCCCACCTCTGAGGGAAAATGCATCCGGTGCGTTTTCTCTCCCAGTTCTTTGTATAGTTCTCTGTACTTTCTTTTTAAAATATATTTTTATTGATTTCAGAGAGGAAAGAAGAGGGAGAGAGAGATAGAAACATCAATGATGAGAGAGAATCATGCATCAGCTGCCTCCTGCACATCCCCCACTGGTGAGTGAGCCCGCAATCAGGGCATGTGCCCTTGACTGCAATCAAACCCGGGACCCTTCAGTCCACAGGTTGACGCTTTATCCACCGAGCCAAACAGGCTAGGGCATCTCTGTACTTTTTCTTTTCTTTCTTTCTTTGGTTTCAGCTCGTGTTTGAGCACCTGCTATGTGAGCATTACCACAATCCTTTGCTGGTTTCATTTCACCGAAATCTCTGACCAGACTTGTGAGTCCGACGCCAGGATCTCGTCTCTATTTTGTGTGAGAAAAGACGGAGCCTCCCGAGAACGAAGGCTTGGTCCCCATCTCGCAGTCACTGAGCAAGACAACGGGTCTGACTCTGTAACCCACGCATCCCGCTCCAGAGCCCCTGCTTTCTGCTGCATCCGCAGCTGCCAAAGCGCTTCCACAGAAGAGAACATGCACATACGTCATCCCGTGGCCTCAAGTCCCACAGACACAGCGAGGCCAGCACGTGGACAGGACGCCCGTTTGACAGAGAAGGACACAGGTTCTCAGGTTTAAGGAGTAACACACACACTTCATGAGAAGGAAGCAGGACTGGACCAGAGTCCCTGCCCCCTCGTTCAGCACTGACTGCACCAGAGCAGCAGGGAGAGGCCTCGGGAGTCCAGCCCCACCCTCGTCTGCACACCTGTGCCCACGGCACGTTGTCAGCTCAGTTGTTCTTGCCAATCCTGGTTGAGGCTCAGAATCCTGCATTAGCACCATCACATGGCTGCATGGTTGAGCATCGACCTCTGAACCAGGAGGTCAGGGTTTGATTTCCAGTCAGGGCACATGCCCAGGTTGCAGGCTCGATCCCCAGTAGGGGGGCATACAGGAAGCAGCCGATCATTGATTCTCTCTCATCATTGATGTTTCTATCTCTTCCTCTCTGAAAGCAATTAGATAGATAGATAGATAGATAGATAGATAGATAGATAGATGATAGATAGATAGATAGATTTTTTTTTTTTTTAAAGAATCCTGCTTTACCCAAAGCGCCAGACGGCCAGGCTCAGCCCATCCATGTGGTGTCCAAGCCGAGCTCTCCCCCAGCAGCACCTCTGACCGGACCCTGCACGTGCGGTGTGGCCCTTCAGTGGTCAGAGCACGTGACCCCGGCTCCTCCTCAGTCTCCTCAGGGCACTCCCGGGGGGAAGCAAACAGCCTTTATTCTCTTATCAACGCGACGTAAACACTTACGAAGGAGCCTATGCTGCCCGAGCGGGCCCTTAGAGACATCAAAGAGCGGAATTTCAACAAGCGCGTGGCGTGAAGTCTGAGCTGGCAAGAGCTTATAATAAAAGTACAGTAATGAGCAGGCTTTATGATAAAATTAATGTAATTAATTAGTGTTTGTAAAGGACTTGAAGATCACAGGGTGAAAGGTGCCAGCTAGAGGAGAAGTCGTCTCAGAAATTACCACTATTATCATCTGAGACGCGGCATACATTACGCACTCTCTGAGCATCGCCCAGCAGATCTTCCTGTCCCGCTATCACCACGTTAATTTATAGTAATTTGCAAATCAGCTCTCTCATCAGCCCTGGGAACCCTTTCTGGATCTCTGAGTGGATGGGGTTACGACTCAAGTGGTATTTTAAACTCTTTCCTGTGATAACCTATTAGAGAGAGCAGCTCCGTGCCCCGGTGCGTGCCGAGTCAGAGAAGCAAATTGCAGCTGACTCGCGCGAGCCCGAAGGTGCGTCCTGCGCTCTGCGGCAGGTCTTTGGGGGTTTGGTTGGGATTTATTAGAAGTCAGTCTATGAATATCTCTTTATAGTCCTTAATTTTGCGGCTTTTCAGGATTCACACGTTACAGCTTCTCTCAGTCATATCCCCAGAGGTCAGGGCCACCCCTTTGCTGTCACCTTGTCCCCCAGAATGTGTGCAGTGAGGTCTGACATGCTGGGGATCCCAGGGAATTGGGACTGATGGGGGATGCTCAACGTAAAGGTCGCATGTCCCAAATAGCCCTTTTATGTCTAACCATCCCAAAGGACGATCCCATCTGAAAACAGAATATTGTATTTATGAACTAGACGACACAAGGTCTACTGGGCTTTGGGGCCCATGAATAAAATGTAAGCTAATTGTCTGTCAGGAGAAGTCGTGCCAGTAAGGAGTTTGGAAAATAAAGGGAAAACCAGAGTGCAGAATGCTCTGGAGTGTTTCAGACAGGGCTTCCGGGCATTGGTACGCACGGGGCCACCACAGCTGTTGGCAGTGCAGCCCCAGGGTCCTTGACCCACGTCCTGGCTCCAGGCTGCTGGCAGGGGCACGTTTCACCATGCCTACCCCGCAGGCCAGTTTCTTGTTCACAGAGGAGCACAGAAAAGAGATTCTTCCTCGCACGAAGGCCACGACAGGGATTTTAAGGAGCACTTGACCCCCCGACAGGTATTTGTGGTTCGGTTCTGACTCTGCCGCTTACTCCCCGTGGGACCCTGGGAGAGCCACTTCCTCTGTCCACCAGTGTGCTTCCTCCATTGTCCCAAGGGCAGAGAGGAGGTGGATAGAGATTTACCAGCTCAGAGACGATCATTCCCCCTCCTGCACGCACACGTGTGCACACGTGCACACATGGGCACGCATGCACACAGGCACGCACACATACCCACTCTGAGGGTGCCGTGGCAGACATTGCAAGCCCATCCCAGAGCCCTTCCTGCTGAGCCCGCACAGCCTCAGCACCCTCCACACGGCCCTCAGGTCCCGCTGACTGCCAAATTGAGAAGAAACCTCAGTTTCTCCAACTCCAGAGATGCAAATTGTGCTGTCATCTTGCAAAACGCTGTTCCCACAGCCTTGCGAGAAAGCATCAGTGTCTAAGTGCATTTATTTTTCCATGAAAGCTTGTCTGCCACATTTTGCGAAACTTTATAGAGATGATAATAACCTTTAGAAAACCAACTAAAAAAAAGATCCTTATTAGAATGTTCAATTAGAAATGCAAACACACTCTGCTCAGCAACCTCCAAATGTAATTGTTTAATAGCACAACAGAAACTGAACAGGAGCGTGCACCGCTCCGCTCCCAGGATGCGCAGGGGAGAGCTCCGAGTGTTGTCTCAGCGGCCAGCCTCAGCATGCGGAAACCTGCAGGAGGACTTGAAGGGGTGGCTGCAGAGACTATGCCAGCATGCTTGCTGAAACCTCCCTTTTGTCTAGCGTTTGCTCTACAAAGAGCATTTCTACGCCCGTCGCCTCTCGCTGCTTCTCTGCAACCATCTCGTGAGCCCGTGTGACCATCATCCCACTCAGAGACGATGGGGAGATGGGGTCTGAGTGAACATGACTCCCAGGCGCAAGTCCCACGGCAGGTGAGTCTAGACCTAGGATGGAGCCCGGAGCTGCGTGATTCCCAAGATCCCTCAAGAGAAATGCATGAGGCCGAGCCTCGCCGTGACCTCTGGAGTGTTCGTTCAGTCCCCTTGATGTACAGATGAGCCATCTGAGGCCCGGAAAGTGAAGGAACTCACCCCAAATCATGAGACAAGACCTAAAACATAAGTCAACAGACTCCTCATTGCCAAGAAGAGCTAGCGAGGGCCCCTGGGAAAGGGGGCTGGGGTGGGGGTGTTAGATGTAGTGAATGGAGACCTGTAGGCAGAGCAATGGGAGCTGGAAGAGAAGCGACTGGGGAGGACCCACAAAGACAATTCCACTGGGGCACAGCCACGCCCATCATTTCCGTATCATGGTCTCTGCTGCTTCCTGCTGCGGCAGCCACCTGAGTCACTGTGAGGCCCTCAGACCTAAAGAGCTACTCGCTGGCCTCGTACAGAAAAGTTTGCGGCCCCTGTGAGCGATGAGGCTGAAGGCTGCCGCCATGGCGTGGCTTAGCCTCAGATCAGGTAGGTGACCACAGGCAAGGTCCCTCTCGCGCCCCAGGCCTCAGTGTCTCCATCTGTATCATGCCTGACTTGGGAGGAATCTCCCCCAGGGCCCCGTAAAATGTCACATTCTGTAGCTATTCTCTCTACACGCTCCTCCCCGTGTGAATCTCATGCTCTTTCTCTGGTTAAGAGTCCACGGGCCACATGGGTAATGTCAGTGGTGACTAGACCCAGGGGTTAGAGAAACCAACGTGGAGCCAAACTTAGGCCCTTTCCCCAGGCTTCGACGTTCTCGTGTTGAAGATATTGGCAAGATCAAGGTTTCTGGGAAACTTGGATCTCTCCCTCCTCTTGAATAAAAAGACACTTCGGAAAATGTTTCCATTGTCTACTTTGATCTTCACAGACCCCCGACTCACCCCAAACCACCTCTACAGCCCCCACTGCCTCGCAACCTCGGGGTCCCGGGTCCCATCCCTTGGGCCTCCGCGGAGTCACTGACAACTATGTCAGGAAATATTGCAAGGTTAACAAAAAAACACATATCTGAAATCTGCTCATACATTTTATTCATATTATAATATAATACATATTATAATTGATCCACAGATATACATTTAGAATTCATAATTATTTAAATCACGTCTTGAGATGACCATTTATTGCATTTAAAAATGTCGCAGGTTACCCGAAATAGATGTCACTTTGACATAAACTTCCCGACTTTCTAAATCTTGCTTCCATAACGCTCGAGGCGAAAAATTTCATCTAAATATTATTGAATTCCAGCACGACATTAGCATGCAGAGATATTTACAATAACAGAGCCATTACAACTCAATCAAAAGCTGATTTCAGCCAGAATTATGCAGAATTAAATCTTGCAGGATTCAAATTATTAAAAATCAGAGACTCAATAAAGTGTGGTCTGGAAGTCCCATTTATCAAGGGAGCCGGAGTGCCTCAACAGCTACAGTGACTTTTTCATATCTCGTCTGCAGGAATTTGCATGCATTTTAAAGGATCAGAGTTTCATTCTTATGGAATTCAAGTAACGCTGCTATATTTACGAGGTGATGGAAGCCAGCCCGGGAACCTTTCTCTGCGTTGGCCTTCCACGTCTCACATGGGAAAGGCACTGGTTTTTATTTCTGATTCCCAATGACTAGAGAGACCCACAGCGAGACCACAGCAGAGAGAATAGTTGACTCCCATAAAGGCCAGATCTGGGCAGCAACAGAGCTAGAGAGGGGAAACCCAAAGCCATTATAAAGCTTCTTGTGCAACCAGTGTGCTAGAAACGCCCCTCCTGGGCTCATTTGATCATCCCAATATTTTTTAAAATATTCTTTATTGTTGAAAGTATTACATATGTCCCCCTTTTTCCCCCATTGACTCCCTCCAGCCTGCCCCCATCCCCTACCCTAGGCCTTCACCACCCTATTGTCTGTGTCCATGGGCCATACATATATGCATACAAGGTCTTTGGTTGATTACCTCCCACCCACCCACTCTCCCCCGCCTTCCCTCTGAGATTCCACACTCCGTTCCATGCTTCCATGTCTCTGGGTCCACTACTTTCATCAGTTTATTTTTTTCATTAGATTCCACATATGAGTGCGATCATGGGATACTTGTCTTTCTCCGACTGACTTATTTCACTTAGCATGATACTCTCCAGGTCCCTCCATGCTGTCTCAAAGGGTAAGAGATTCTTCTTTTTTACTGTTGCACAGTATTCCATGATATAAATGTGCCACAGCTTTTTTATCCACTCATCTGCTGATGGGCACTTGGGCTGTTTCCAGATCTTAGCTATTGTAAATAATGCTGCTATGAACATAGAGTTGCACACATTCTTTTTGATAGGTGCTTCGGGTTTCTTAGGATATATTCCTAGAAGTGGGACCACTGGGTCAAATGGCAGTTCCATATTTAATTTTTTGAGGAAACTCCATACTGTTTTCCATAATGGCTGCACCAGTCTTCACCCCCACCAGCAGTGTGATAAGGTTCCCTTTTCTCCACATCCTGCCATTCGTTGATTTGTTGATGGTAGCCATTCCGAAAGGTGTGAGTTGATAACTTGTTTTCGTTTTAATTTGCATCTCTCTGATGATCAGTGACTTTGAGCATTTTTTTCATATGTCTCCTGCCGATGTTTTTAAAATATAAATTCCCTACCAGGACCCTTTCCAGAACACTTTATCTAAATAGAAAAATAATTGATTCAAAGAAGAGAGAGGTAGAGAGAGACACAGAATAGAAATGGGAGAGAAAGGGAAAGAAAAAGAGAGAAAGAAACCACAATGTAGAAATATTAAACTTTTCCATGAGTGTGAGTCTTGCTGTCCAGGAGTCCAGTCCTCTTGACAAATGGCATTTACTTAACATCTACTCTATGCCAAAGTCAGAAATGATGGATGCATAGCTATTCTCCTCCAGGCCCCTCCCAACCTGGTTGGAGTGACTGAGGAATCAATAGACATTGGCAAACTGGGGTTAAGAGTGACCCTAAAGATATGGATAAACATTCACATAAGTGAGGAATGCAATTCGCTGCACTATAGATGAATATAGGCTGTCATAGGCTGTGCAGGACTAAATAAGCTAGGGACTCAGTACTGCCATCAAGAATCCAGCTGCCTTCCCTCCATCTACTAAGCCATTCTTAGCATGTGGAGTTTTATTCTCATGCATATTGTCTCTTGGCTACAAGAGGGCTGCCATTTTCCAGAACATGTCTTGGGTCACTGGTCCAAGGAGGCTGACAGACCTGTGGCTCAGACCTCAACACTGGGAGTCTGCAGCCAGACCCAGCCACCCCGCGGCCCAATGAAGAGATCCTCCGCCCCCACCCTTGAAATCTACAGACAGATGAGCAAAACAAAACAGATGCTTGAATGCTTAAAGCGATCAGCATCGAAGTTGTGGGGTGGTTTGTGGCAACAGGTAATACAATTATTACCCCTGCCTTTATTATTGTACTTCACCCCCCACCCCCATCAGAGCTCTCTGAAGAATCCCTTTTCTTTCATTTACTTGTTCGTTCCTCCACTAATTCAACTAACACTACACCAGGCGCTGTCCTGGGTGCTGAAGAGACCACGGGAAGAAGAAGGTAGGCAGGGCCCGCTGTCTCCCCACGTTCCCTTTAGGGGGTTTGCATGTGCCATCAGCTTGTCTTCCAAGATCCTGACACCTATCATCACGAATGCCTTCACTTCCCCATCCCGAAGAACCCACTTAATGGGAAACACACACACACACACACACACACACACACACACACACACACACACACACGGAGGTTGAAGAGATCGGCAACTCACAAAGAATAACCATGAAAACCTCCTTCATTTCACAAAATAACAAAATAGCAAACACTGAGCTCTGGCCGGCTTCTCTAAACCTCAGAGCATAGCCATGGCTATATTGTAGGCTCAGAATAATTTCAAGCTGCTTTGTGTGAATGGAAGACTCACAGAGCACCACAAAGAAAAGACGGGGTGGGCTTCTTTCACTTTATAAAGCATGACATCCACATGAGGGTTTCATTTGTTGTTGTTTCAAACACAGAGTGATTAAACATTGCTCACTGTGCATCTGAACCCACACCACCCGCTGCGGCTCCAGCCTCTGGGCTGCCCACACTACCCCCGTTGTAACCTGAACTCCCCAAGTGCAGGTACTCAGAGGATGCGTGGTAAACAACTCAAAGAAAAGTGGCTGACAATTTGTAAACCACCTGGTTGGAAGTCAGCACACCTATCCCCCTGGGCCAGCAACCTGAGGTGTGCTTGTCAGAAGCCTTGTACTGCAAGGTGATAGAACAGGTTCCTTGAGAGACACTGAGTAGTAGGAAGTTAAATGGGAGTCTTTGCTGCAGGAAGACTCAGAGCCTTTACTAAACTAACATGCACAGGAGCCCCCAAAGGGAGGTTCTGTGAAGAAGTGTCCAAACTTCCCTGGCCTGGCCAGCTCATGGCTCCTGGGGCAGCTTGCAGGACTAGCAGCCCAGAAACTCCTGCGGGAACTCCTGACAGAGCACCCAGGACAAGGCACACATCTCAGACCTCTCAGCACCACCAGAGGACTTCCAAATGCCCAGAGTCCCAGTAAATGACAGCTGGCAGCCCATTAATCAGCGTTTCTGTAAGTTCGCCTGTAATTCCCTCTTTCATAAAAAAAAAAAAAAAAAAAAAAAAAAAAAAAAAAAAAACAGCACTGAGGAGACCAAGATGGCAGCATAGGCAAATGCCTATACTCACCGCCTCCCACAACCATGTCAAAATTACAACTAAAATACAGAACAACCACCATCCAGAACCCCTGGAAAGCTGGCTGAATGGAAGTCCTATGACTAGAGAAGTAAAGAAGAAAGCACACTGAGATGGGTAGGAGGTGCGGAGGCGCGGAACAGGCTGGTCCAGCACCCACATGGGCCGCTTTTTTAATCGGGAGGGAGATCGTCTTTGCAGAGGCCACTTGGAGGAGCAAGGGGTCCCAGCCCCACACCAAATTCCCAACCCAGGTTTGCAGAGCTGGGAAAAGAGGGCCCTACGGGCAGTAAGAACTACAGGCTGTAAAAGCCAGAGCAGATTGGGGCTCAGTGACACAGAGGCTGCTGGAGACCCAGCTATTTCTCTTAAAAGGCTGACACACAAACTGAACTTACCAGGTCCCTCTTCCTCTGAGCTCCAGCGTCAGGGTGAGGTCTGGGAGATCCAGACACATATGAGGAGGAATTGGATTGTTTAGCATCTGGGCAGAAACTTGGGGACAGCTTTCTCCCAGACGGAGGTGCTGGCAGCGGTCATTATTCCTTTTCTGGGAGCTCCGTGGTTGCAGGGCTGACTGGCAGACATTGCTGTTTGCTCCTTCCTGGTGATTCCCTGAGACCCCACCTCATCCAATTTACAACCCCACCCAAGCTGCCAGCAGCAGCTTTTGCATATGAATGTCCTTTCTCAGGGTAAAATCTGTCAAACAAGATGCAGCTGGGTCAGGGAGCCCCAAACCTATCAATAAAAGGCCCAAGACCCGGCACCAGCACCAGCCTGCCTTGCTTCACAGCTGACCCTCATCTGGGCACTTCCAAACCCCATAAAGAGGAGGAATCTGCAGATCTCTCTGTAGCTCCTGCTGGGCGGCCCCAAGGCAGTGGCTGACTTTACTCCTCCATGGAGACCAAATAGCCAGTGTACCCAGTGGTCAGTGTGAGACCATACCAGATTCCAACCCTTCACATCCATAAGTGACACACCCAAGGGGCAGACTCAGTGAGCACCAAAGCCGCACTGAAGAAAGTCCTGCTCCATAGGGGTGTTTCCTGCACAGCAGCTCTCCCACTGTAGACATAGCTGGTCCTCACAGCCAATTGGCCTGGAGGTCAATTCCTCCCAGTGACACCAATAGCAATCAAGGCTCAACTACAACCAGATAGTGCACAATAGCCCAAAAAAGAGGTGCACCTAGAGTGTTCACCTCACATGCTTGGAGAGGCCGAGCCACAGGGCCCTATAGGACACCTACTACACAAGGCCACTCTATCAACTCAAGGAGACTTGGCAGCTACCCAATACACAGAAGCAAACACAGGGAAGCAGCCAAAATGCAGAGACAAAGAAACATGTCACAAATGAAAGAAATGGAAGAAAGCAAACTACTGGGTATACAGTTCAAAACCACGGTTATAAGGTTACTCAAGAATCTTCTAGAAACCTCCAAGGGACTTTGTGAGACTTTCAAGGATCTTAGTGAGAATGCCAAACACATGGAAAAGGACCAGTCAGAAATTAAGCATACACTGACTAAAATAAAGAATAGTATACAAGGATTCAACAGTAGACTAGAGGATCCCAAGGATCAAATCAACGATTTGAAATATGAGGAAGCAAAGAACACCCAACTAGAAGAGCAAAAAGAAAAATAATTCAAAAATATGAAGATAGTGTAAGGAGCCTCTGGGACAACTTGAAGCATAGCAAGAGCTGCATTATGGGGGTGCCAGAAGAAGAGAGAGAGTAAGATATTAAAAATCTATTTGAAGAAATAATGACAGAAAACTTCCCCCACCTGGTGAAAGAAATAGGCTTAAAAATCCAGGAAGCACAGAGAACCCCAAACAATAGGAATCCAAAGAGGACCACACCAAGACACATCATAATTAAAATGCCAAGGGCAAAAGACAAAGAGAGAATCTTAAAAGCAGCAAGAGAAAAAGCAGTTAGTTACCTACAAGGGAGTATCCATATGACTGTCAGATGATTTCTCAACAGAAACTATGCAGGCCAGACAGGAGTGGCAAGAAATATTCAAAGTGATGAATAGCAAGGACCTACAACCAAGATTACTCTACCCAGCAAAGCTATCATTCAGAATTGAAGGGCAGATAAAGAGCTTCACAGACAAGAAAAAGCTAAAGGAGTTCACCACCGCCAAACCAGGATTATATGAAATGCTGAAGAGTATGCTTTAAGAAGAGGAAGAAGAAGAAAAAAATAAAAAATACAAACAACAAAATGGCAACAAATATATATCTATCAACAATTGAATCTAAAAATCAAAATAAACGAGTAAGAAATCTAATGAACAGAATAAACCAGTGAATAAAATAGAATCAGAGGCATGGAAATGGAACAGACTGATGATTCTCAGAGGGAAGGGGGGATGGGGAGCAGGAAGAGATTAAACACAGATCTTATATGCATATATGCATTACCTATGGACACAGATAATAGGGTGGCAAAGACCCGGGGTAGGGTGGGACCTGGGTGGAGGGGGACTATGGGGAGAAAAAAGAGGGACATCTGTAATAATCTCAACAATAAAGATAAAAAATTTAAAAAAGCAGCACTGTGAAGTTTATATACAAGGCCACTTGCAATAAATTTGAAAGGCCTTTTTCTTTCTTAAGAAAAAAAACACCTTCTGGATTGCAAAATGAGATTCAACAGCCCCCTTCTCCCCACAACCCCCTATCCTCTAAACAACCCCCTAAACCAGCACAAAAACGCTTTGGTTATTTGAAAATCACACTAAGATCTTGAGACTATTCGTGCTTGTGATTCTGAGGGATGATTTTTATGTCTTGATAGAGCAAATGTGGTGAAGGTGCGCCTATATTTGTTTTTGAGAGGGTTTGAGCTTTCTATTTTCAAAACCAGCAGCTCGGTCGGAGCGAACTATTAATTTTGCACTGACTCGCCTTCTGCAGGTGTGACATGCCCAAGTTGATGGGCCTTAAATACAGCCCTTCGGGTGACTTCTGTCACAGCGAAGCAGATTAAATTACGAGCTGTGCAGTGACGGTGTATTTTGCTATGTTATAATTCTTTGAAAACCAGTAATTCGTGCGTGGCATATATGAGAACTCTCTATTAACCAGAGTCTCTGATTAATGGGCCCCGCGTGGGCTTCTCTCACGCTGAGTGACCGCCTTGGCTCAACCTGGATGTGTGCAATACCCTGACTCTCCCGTGTTCTTGTTTGTTTTAAAGGGTTATCATAGCATCACACAGAGCAGTAACTGGAGTCAGAAAACATGGTCTGAGCTCCAACTCTGTGCCTGTATTGCTGGGAGAATGCCCCGTGTCTAGTGGGTGTTTAGTGGGTGATTATTGGATGAATGAGCTGAGTGGGCTGGCGGGTACATAAGCAAGTGCACACATGAAGGACTGGGTGAAAGAAGGCTTCCTGACTCCTGCTCTGTCTGAGTCAGAGGCCTCTCTGGGCTACTTCCCTTGCCTCCTGTGCTGACCTCTGACACCATCCCTGACGTCCCATTGTAAATGCCCTTCATTGGGTCTTTCCATTCACGGACGCTATTGGAGGACCGCGGCTGCGTCTTTGTCCTCCTATTTCCGGGACTCAGCCGCTCCTGGCCATTCGGTTAGCACTCAGTAAATGCAAAGTGTCTCTGTTACTCAATGAACATACATGGCTTTACTTCCACAGAAACGGAAATGGGTTCATGTGTATATAACAGTCACAAGAAAGAAGCCATTAAGTGAAATAAGTCAGGCAGAGAGATAAATATCACATGATCTCACTCATTTATGGAATATAATGAACAACATAAACTAATGAACAAAAACAGATCCAGAGACAGAGAAACATCGATCAGACCGTCAAACATCAGAGGGAAGGCAGGGGAGGGTGGGGGTAAGGGGGAGAGATCAACCAAAGGACTTGTATGCATGCAAATAAGCCTAACCAATGGACACAGACACCAGGAGGGTGAGGGCATGGGGAGGGGGAAGTGGGGGTAATGGGGGAATAAGGACACATATGTAACACTGTAATCAATAAAGAAATTTTAAAAAAGAAGAAAAAAAAGAAAGAAGCCATAATGGTGGGGCTCTGGGCAGGGGCGGGGTGATGGGCAGAGGCTGGTATCATCGCAGGGTGTCCAGGAAAGGGCAGGTAAGTCCAGGTGGTGGAAAGGAAGGGCAGGAGGCACAGAGGAAGGGGGAAAAAGCAGCTCCCACGAGGTCTTCTCAAAGAGGGGCCAGGTGCGTAGAGGCTGGAGGTGGGATGGGAGGTCCCACTGTCCGGGTTCATGGTTCTTCACTAAGAAGTGGTGATTAGATCAGAAAATTGCCTCCTGGCCCACAAGCAGGAAAAGACGGAGGAGGAGCAGGAGGACCCCGCGATGCCAGGAGCCTGTTCAGAAGCCACCCCTTTGGGACCGAAGACTAGAGGTTACGTCTCTCAAACATCAGCGCAGTCAGGCGCAGTGGAAGTGCCTGGAGCCTCAGAGTCTCAGCCCAAGTCCCAGGCTGTTCCAGCAAGGACAGCTGGACATAGCAAGGGCAGCAGCCTCAAGGTCAGACTCTCGACACTTGCCCATTTTATTTTTTACTTTATTTTTTGTTTTTGGTTTTGTTTTTTTGTTTGTTTGTTTTGTTTTGTTTTTGGTTAATCCTCAACCAAAGATATTTTTCCATTTATTTTTTTAGAGAGAGTAGAAGGGAAGCAGGAGAGACAGAGAGCGAGAAACATCAATGGGAGAGAAACACATCAATTGGTTGCCTCCTGCACAAGTCCCGACCAGGGCCTGGGATCAAGCCTGCAACCGAGGTACATGCCCTTGACCGGAATCGAACCTGGGAAACTTCAATCCTTGGGCCGACACTCTAGCCACTGAACCAAACAGGCGAGGGCTCTTGACACGTTCCATTCCCATTTTAATTATCCTGGCCGCTGAGGAAGTGGGAGGACAGGGGCTTGTGCATGTGAATTCGTGCCTGGAACAATGACAGCATGATGGGAGGAGCTCGGGCCACCTGTGTTTGATGAAATAAAGTCTTGGTCCTTCTACAGAGAGACAGAGGAGGGGGAGCAGGACCAGGCGATAGAAGAGCAAAGGAATTGTTGGGAAGAACGTCCAACAGGAAGCAACGAGACTCTGAGGGGGACCGTGGGAAAGTCACTCTCTCACTCAGAGCCTCCGTTCCCACAATCGAGACTAGGAGACCTGGAAGATTTCTTTCAGGCCCTGGGTTCTATGACCTCAGGTTTCAGGAGAGTTTAACTATGGCGCATTGGTAAAAATATGCATATATGTGATTCATAATCGCATGCTTTGGAATCCTTCCCAAGGAAATAATCCATCATGCAGACAATGATACACATATCCAGACGGGGTCCTCCCAGCATTGTTACTAATAGTGACAAAATGGACATAGCTCAGGTATCCACCAACAAGGATTGGCCTGGAAATGACGGAGCACGCTGTAGGTAGACTACCAGGCTGACCTTCAGATTTATGTGTAAGCCCAGCTGGTGTGGCTCAGTGGTTGACCCATGTGCCAGGAGGTCACCAGTTCGATTCCAGGTCAGGGCATATGCCCGGGGTAGTGGGCTGGATCCCCAGCAGGGGACATGCAGGAGACGGCCGATGGATGATGTTTCTCTCTCATTGATGTTTCTATCTCTCTTTCCCTCTCCCTTTTTCTCTTTAAAAAAAAATCAATAAAAACATATATATATATATATTTTTTTTTTTAATTTATGTTTAAAAGAAGAAATGCCAGGTGCAGTATTGGGGCATTAATAAAGCTAGTCCTCCGAGGGCGGATTCGGAAGTCAAGTGCCTGCCTCTGCTTCCTGACTCTTGTCCTTTATCTGCTGTGTGACCCCAAGCAAGGTACTGGCCCTCTCTGTGCCTACGTGTCCTCATCAGAAAAGGAGCCCAATAATAGAATCCACCTCACAGAGTAATTGCGAGAAATGTGTGACATCACGCTCATAGAGCGCATGGACTAGTATCCGGCAGGGCGTACATCCTTCAGGCTGGCGACGACTCGGTGCGATACGGTTGCAGTAACAGCTGGTGTGGAAGAGCTATTTGCTGTAGGATCCCCAGGTTATATGGACTGGACCAGCAAAAGGAACATATCAGTGACTAACCTTAGATGGTGGGATAGTGTAGCTCGTTTCATTTGTTTTCTTCATACCATTGCATATTTTTCAAAACTTTCGCAACAAGCGTGTGACAATTATAACCAGGAAAACAAAATCAAAATACAGTGGGACACTTTTCAAAAGCCAGTCTCTCCATAACCACACACTGCACGGGCGTTTGGGGGATGCTGTGTGCTTAGGTTGGGACCAGCCTGGGGTAGGATGCTACTTTGCCACTTGGGAGAGGTGTGACTTTGGCCAAACAGAAACCTCTAGAAGCCTCAGTTTCCTTAACTGGCTATTGGGGCGGGGGACAATATCACATATATACCAGCTGTTTCTCTCACCACAGACACATCCTGGCCCCTCAGCATTCCTGGTGCCATGGGTGATACGAGACATTGTCAGAGAGGACTTCGGTCCTTGAAGGGCTTGAACCCTCACTGTGGCCCCACAATAAGGCACTTAAGGGATGAGAAGGAGGACAATGATGGACTGATCCTGGTGTATAAGAATTCAGCGCTGGAGGACACAGGGGCATCTGAAGTTACCTGGGAGGACTTCCTGGAGAGGGAAGGACTGCAAATGAGCTTTGAAAAATGTGTAGAAAATTGCATATGTAATGAGTATTGATTAGGATCATACTCAGCTACTAGACACAAATTCCTGACTAGCGTGACCTAAGCAGGTAGAGGCACATTCTTTCATGTAAAGGAAGCCGGGCTGTAATAAAGCCACTACATCTTCAGGGATGCTGTCTTCTATCTATATTTCCATCTGCAACAGATTGTCACTTCGTGGCCCACAGTGGCTGCTGGCACACCAGCCATCACAGCAAAGTTCAGTCCAGCCAAGAGGAAAAGCAGAGGAGCGCATCCCCTCGGAGCTAGGTCAGCAGCTTCTCCAGAACTGTTTTCGGGGTCCCCCCACCACGACACACATCACTGGCCAAATGTGTTGCAAGGAAATCCAGGAGATGTTGCTTTGCATTCTGGAGGGGGGTCTAGCCAACAGTGGAGATGGTGCTACTAAAGACGGAAAGGCAACCAGGGAAATGCCAGTGCAGAGGGAGCCAGCATTGGAGGACAATTAGATGCCAGGCCCGTGCCCTTGGGGACTGTTGGGAAATTTTCGCAAACACTGCCGGGCTCAAGCCCTGCCCATACTGTTCACACTGACCCTGCACAGCACAGGCTCTCTTTGCATGTTCTCTCTCTCAACAGGCCTCAGGAGGGTTACTACGCCCATTTTGAGGATGAGGAAAGGGAAACTGAGGTTCGGTTTCAGCTACGGCCAGGGCTCTGGTGGGTTCATGCCCGCTGCCTCCTGTGCTGAGGGGCTTGTCCCCAGGGTTGCTCCCCTGACCCCCCCACCCCAAAGCCAGAGCCGTGTCCATATGAGACTCCACCCCTTCTCTGCCAGTGACACCTCTGAATCGCCAGCCTTCTCGTCACACAGCCTTCTCGTCACACAGCCTTCAGGCTCAGACACGACGGGCAGAGAGGGACAATACCATGTTAGGAAGGATTTGCACGTGAGGAAGGCCTGTTTGCTGGAGGGTCCCGGGATCCGCGATGCATTCAGATCCCAGCACCGCCAACACCTTTATTCATCTTCCCGTATTCGAAGCACCTGCAGGGCCCAAACTACCAGCAGGCACTTCCGATTACTCACCCCGACATCAGATGGAAAGAGGGGGGAAATGAATTGAGGCCACGAGGCCCCAGGCATCCGGGGTCTTTGCGTGGATGCAAATGGACTCATGATTGAGTTATCACAGCAAATCCCAGCCACCTCCCTGGTGCTCCCCACGCGGGGGGATTCCAGTGCACCTTCCAAGGATGAAATTGTTCATTCCCCACACGGCGTGCATGTGCATGTGTGTGTGTGTGTGTGTGTGCGTGTGTGTGTGTGTGTGTGTGTGTGTGTGTGTGTGTTTAAGGAAAGGAGCACTCAGAAGATAATTTTGCAAAAAAAAGAAAATAAAAAGAAAATGGATATAACATCCAGTTGCTTTTCCTTGAAGATGAACGGTGCCAAGGAGAGATCAATGGCATGTGCTGTGGAAACCTGAATGTCCAGAAGTATATTATGTTCTCTATGAAAAGGAAATGATTTCTTTATTGGGGAGCACGCTCTCGTGGCCTTTTAACTTTGACTACATTTCTGACTTGGGAGGATGGGCCTCTCCACAGAAGAGGACACGTGTGTGCGTGTCCTTCTAAATTACTCTGCCAGCCGGGGGGTGGGGGGAGGGGAGGGACGTCTCCTAATGTGGAGGGGGGTTTCCTGCTGAGAAAAAGTTTCCTTCCCCGTTTCTGGAAGGCGATTGCCGATGGAGACGTGCATCCGGGGAATACGTTGCACCCGATCACTAATCACCTGAGCATAAGCTAAAAGGGGTACCGTCTTTCCTACAGACGGAAACCATTCCCCTTCCTAAAAAAAATGAACAAAGACACATTCCACCAGGTGCAATTAAATGTAATTGGAAGGCTCTATTGAGATCCGAGTCGGATCTCGCCCTGGCGTGACAAGCCCCGAGACACCGGGGCGCCCAAATGGATCGTTTAAACCTTTGGAGGAAATTCGGGTTCCGTCTTCCCTGAGCATGAAACAATGCCTTGCGAGGGAAACGCGGAGCAATGATGTTTATTTAGAATTAGAATCGATTTTCATTTTACATAACACCTTGCATTTCCAAGGCTCCCAGAGTACTTTACAAAGCAATAAGCGAGACAGTAATATTGCTATAGACAAGTGTAGCCGTCATTATGCTTTCTGTAATAGCTCGCAGGCTTGGAAATTAGAAATCGAGGGAGAGAGATGGAGAGACAGATGAAGAGGGAGTGAGGGGCGAGAAGGGGGATAGGGGGGGGGAGGCGAGGGACTGAGATGAGAGACCTGGAGAAACCACGGGAGGCAGAGAAAGAGGCGAAGCCGGCACAGAGCCCAGGGCGGGCTATTCTGGTGCCTGGCTGTTTTGAAACGTTTCCCAGATGCTTTCTTTCCATCTCTGATGACAGGCAGCGACATCCCCAGCCTCCCAGGACAGAGGGGTTCGGAGTCAGAGAGCCCCAGACTCCCGCTCTCACCGGCTGGGTGGCCCTGAGAGACTCCCTCAGCCTCTCTGAGCCTCATCTTCCTCATCTGTACAATGGGGTCAGGAGACCTCTGCCACAGAGCAGGGGAAAGAGGCCCATGCCCGCAGGGATGGGAGGCAGGAGGTCCATCGAAGCTCTCCACACCCTCCTCCCAGCCTCCCTGCACTCTGCGAGTAGGAGGTGCGCAGGTCTCGTTGGATTTCCAGGACGCGGGAATTTAATCAGCCACATAATGCCTCGTGGTCTGCAAAGCCCATGATGTCACTGATGAAATGAAGCCAACCGGCCGGAGCAAGGGTTTCACAAAGCACCGCTGACCCCCTCCCAGCCTCTCCACGACCTTGAGAGTCTAGCGTCCTCATCACCATTTCACAGAGAAAGAGACCGAGGGCCCGAGAAGCTGAGGGTCCCCGGGACCAGCAGAGCCAGGGCCCAGCCCAGCCAGGCTCTCTGAGCTGAAGCCCAGCATTCTTTCCACCAGGCCAGGCGCCGCCGCCTCCAGCAGGGATGGGGTCCAGGGGATCCCCCCTACTTCTCTGTGATGCCCATCCAGACCCCAACACAGTGGAGAGCCATTGCAGGTATCCAATAACCCTTTCGAAAACGGATTTTGCTCATTCTTTTTTTTATTTTCATATATTTTCATTGATTTCAGAGAGGAAGGGAGAGGGAGAGGGGGAGAAGAATAGTAACACCAATGATGAGAGAGTATCACCCATTGGCTGCCCCCTGCATGCCCCTCACTGGGGACCGAGCCCACAACCCGGGCATGTGCCCTGACCGGGAATCGACCTGTGACCTCCTGGTTCATAGGTCGACGTTCAACCCCTGAGCCACGCCGGCCGGGCATGATTGTGCTCACTCTTTAGCTGCCACCCCAACAGGCTGCTTCTACACAGAGAAAATGTTTTGACTTTGCATCTTGGTGTCAGCATAAAGGGGCACAAACTCTTCATCACCGCGGACCCCGCTGCGCAAGGATGGGCAATAAACACGTGTGGTGAGTTTTGCACGGATGCTGTGGCTTACTCACGGAAACACGCTCACGGAGAGCCCGCCATGTGGGCACGGAGCCAGGGGAGGCCTGGAGGATGACACAGAGACGGCGCTGCGCTGAAGGCCACTAGGTCTGACCGGCGGGAGCAAGACGGCCGGAGCCGCCTGGGGCACGTGTCCTGCCTATCCCGGGAGGGGGCCGGGGTAAGTTAGAAAAGGCTCCCCAGTCCAGCCAGGAGCCCTAGGAGGCCCTGTGGGATATTCTAGAACAAATGACGGTCAGGACCAGGGAGGGTGAGAGGAGAAGGCATGTGAGAGCTGCTGGGGGATGTGGCCGCTCCTGGAGGGAGGAGAACTCATCCCTTTTCTGATAAAGGCCTCGCTCTTCCTATTGTCTAAGGAGTAAAGAAAGTGCTGGTGATTCGCACGCGGTCCAGCCCCACCTCTTCGTTTCCCTCGCTTCTTGACCCCCGGCTCCCTCTCGCCAAGGCAAACCCAGGCCTCGGCTCGGGGCTCCCGGGGGGAGGAACTTCTCGGTGTGATATATTCCTTATTCTAATCAAATGCCATTTTTTTCCTAATTGTCACGGCGCCGGCAGCCTCGAGGGGGCTGGTCTGACTTGTGTTCGCCCGTGACAGGGGAGCGGTCCCAGCAGCTGCTGCGCGCCAGCCCGCCGTGCGCGGCCCCTCGCGCGCCTTGTCACTCACATCTCCCCTAATTACGGAACATCTGCTCGCCGTGGCCATTAACACCGCGCTACCAGCTTGTCTCGTTTAATACCAGTGACTCCTGACCTCCCCCAAGGAAGGCGCTTTCTGTCAAAATGTTCCCCCAAAGAAGCCAATTCTCCGCGCGAAATTGGCACTTTCTTCCTTCCTCCTCTTCCTTTTGGTTTAAACGCTACCTTCCCGGGACGTCTGAAGGGGAGAGGGTTGCAGGAGGCACCCTTGGGAGAGCGGGGAGGGAAGAGTCGGAGCCACGGGAAATCTTCGCCCTGCGCTGATTTGTTTGGTTTGGGATCTTAAAAAAAAACAAGACGGGAAATCCTTGTCAGGGCGAGGAAAGCCAATGCCTGTCCCGTCCCCTGCACCCCCGCCGCCCGCAGGCCCCCCACGCTAGGGGGCAGCCAGCCCCCAAGTCCAGCTCCTCTCTGTGAGAATCTCAAGGCAGACCTGGAGGGCAATTCCAACTGCCCTTATTCTTCTACGGATAGGTTCGGCGGTGGCGCTGTGCACCCCGGCACACCCAGCACCCTAAAACCCTAAAAGCTGGGCAGTGAGAGCCCCCCTCTCTCCAGGGGTGACCCTGAAGCAGCATCTTGCCCTGGGGACGTCAGGCGGTATTTACAATAGTTCACAGCTTCCCTCTCTTCCCCAGGATGAAAGTATAATAGAAATGCGAGGAGGAAAATGCAGGAACAGTATTCCCTTCAGAGCATAACGGATCGCGGCACCAACAGCTCCCAGCCAGGGCCGAGGCGCCTTAAACCTGCCGTCAGCCCCGGCCGGCGTGGCTCAGTGGTTGAGCGTCAACCTATGAACCAGGAGGTCACGGTTCGAGTCCTGGTCAGGGCACATGCCCCGGTTGTGGACTTGGTCCTCTGTGGGGGGCATGCATGGGGCAGCCGATGGGTGATTTTCTCTCATCATTGATGTTTCTGTCTCTCTTTCTCCCTCTGCCTCTCCCTCTCCCTTTCTCTCTGAAATCAATCAATATATATATTTTTTTTTTTTTCCAAAAAACTGCCATCAGAGGGCATAGTCTCGGGCACAGCATGGAATGGAAAGGGCTGCAAGCGTATGCCCATTAAAATAGGGCATGGAAAGGAGCTAGTTGTAAAACCATCCCCATCATGGTTTGTGAATCGATGTAGTGTTTAGAGACTGTTTTGGGCATTCGATTCTTGCTTCTGCTTCCTGTTCTGACACACGGCAGACCCTCTCCCTTGCAGGAAAGCGAGAGCGCGGGGTGGCTTGCAGGGCGCAAGCGGACAGGGGACGGTGGCTCGGATCTTATCCTGCAGGTGGACTTCGCTCCTTAATGGAAAAGCCTTGTCTCCAGGGAAGCCTCCTGGCAGGGCAGGGCCCTTTAAAAGGCACGCAAGCCGGCCCAGTTCCCCAGGGGAGGGAGGGCAGCTGAGAGCTGATTTTTACTTTCTTTTCCTCTCAAAGAGTCCGAAGCGATCACTGACCCGCGCGCACATACATTCCGACGAGAGGGATGTCATTAGAGAGAATAACCCCGGTGCTGCTTGTTGCCCCGCTAACTCGCTGCATCTAAAACCACTCACCGTCCTTGGCTGCAGGGACTTTTCTGCCGCAGTCACCCTGGTGCCTATGGACGCTTCCCTGGGAACAGGGCCGGCCGAGGAGGCTTAAAAGAGGGAGAAAGGTGGGGGGATAAACGGGTTAAAGATGCTGCTTGGAAGTGCCTTAACTACATGTCTTAAACGTTCGTTCCCAGTACACAGTGCCTCTTCATTGCCGACCGCCGGAGCGCCGCTCGGCAAACGTTTTAACAAGGGGGGAGAAGATCTTGTAATCGCAACAATAAAAGCGCGTCCCTCCTTTGTATATGCTGACTTACAAAAAAAGTGCTTTCCTCCCACAAAAGAGGGAGCGGTAATTACATAAATCTCTCCATTCTTGATGAAGACACAATGGAGTATGAGCGAATCAATACTGCGGCTGCGGTAATGCTTGTTTTTATTATGAGCTGCGCACAAACTTGTTAAAATGGAATTCTGCTCCTTGGGTATAAAAAAAAAAAAAATTTGAATTTGCACAAATCCGGAGGAAAAGAACACATGTTCTGGAAGGGTTTGAATTTTTTTTTTTTTTTTTTTTTTGGTCTGTGCTACTTCGGAGATTTATGATGAGGAAGAATCAGATTCAGATATGAATGTGACACCAATAATATAACGTCACTGCCTGTGTCCCCAAAAACGGGACCTGCTACCCACCTTCCGACATCTTGGTGTAGCTGTCGTACTATATACCTGTTTAGGAGGCCCAGAAATTACCTCCTCAATTTTTAACCCCACTATTAAATAAACTAAATGCACCCTAAAGTCAAGTATCTCCGACTGACTGTCAATAAACTGGCTGCAATGGTTTTCCCCACAACCTACATTTGTAGCATTTCCCATCGAACACTAAGTAATAGTGTTGATTTTCCAAAGAAAAGGTGAAAATTATTGCATTTAAAAATAATTAATAGATGGGCCTGCCTACCTTTGAATTAAATTAAAGGAAAAATATTTTCCTCTTTCTTTTCTTTTTTTTGTGGAGATGATTGCATTCATATCCTGTTTGGTGTGAAAAGTAGATTCCAAAAAGCTTTTAACTAATTTGTTCAATTTGTTTCAAAGCCAACATGAATAGGCTTGGTGCAAATTCAGATTCATTAAAACTTAATTAATATGCATCATTATGCAAATGAGGTTGCAGTTAATGAGTTCTTAAAAGAAGCTTTCTTTAATTAGTTCAGTTTTAATGGCATCATCATTTATCTGACTTGTTTTTAAAGCCACATGACATGCAAAAAGTGACCAACCCCAACAATGGGCTGCCTCGCTGCGTTTCATCCTAGCCGTTTAATGTTGAAAACTTTGAAAAAGTTAAAATGTTTTGATATTCGTTTCTATTAAATGGCTTTCACAAACTTTTCCATTCTGGTGACGGGGACACTCTTCCATTCCTTGGATTTTTTTGCTTCTGTTGCTTCCAATTTTTTTTTTTTTTCAACGTAGCCATTTTGATCCCCTGCGAGTACTTTTGATCATTAGAGTATTCTGCCCACGCGTGTATATGTACACACGGATGAGTCCTTCCCGGGGCCCAGGTGAAGCTGACTAGCCCCTGCCCCGCTGGCACGCCGCCCTGCGCTGCGCGTGCATTGGGGTGGCTGATTATACTTACGCACTTGAAAAATTAAAACGCGCTTTCCGGAGGCCATCTGCTCGCTTGGGGAAGCTCGGTAACATGTTTTAACGCAGGACTGTAAAATGTAGTAATTCATAAGAATTACAGCCCCTGCGATCGGCAGCGTCTACATCAGAGATGCCAGCCCGGGAGATAAGAACGCTTAATAATTATTGGGGAATATGGAAATCAGAAAGGGAAAGAAAAAAAAAAAGGTAGGCTTCGTGCAGGAAAAATGCTAACCCAGGAAATGACCTTGGAAGCTTCGAAATACAATGGGTTTTTAAAAACATTTCCGGATTTATGAAATATGGTGCTACACAATTACAATCGTGTATTGACATGTGGTGCCGAATGTAGTTCTTTGGGGGGAAGAAAAGGGAAGTTTTTTGTTTGTTTGTTGTTTGTTTTTTCCCTAGAGAGGGATGCAGCATGCCGGGTTACATGCTTTACACCACGGCCAGTGTTAAAACGGAGACACACGGCGTGCACGGGGAGCTGACAATGACGACGGGGCTTTGCGCTGGGTGACGTGAAGTTCGATGTTTTGTTTCAGCCAGGATCCAGCCGTGTGCGCTCTCCCCTCATTAACAAAAACGCCGCGTAAGCCTTGCGTTTATCCAGATACGGGCCAACACCACGTCCATCGTACATGTCACATAGAAAAGAAAAAGGAAAGAAAGAAATATCCCAACCTTTTTTTTTTTTTTTTTTTGACACTTTGTCTTTTGAGTAGCGCCCAGAATATCCTGATTAAATCATTGGGAAAAAGAAGCCTCCGGGAGAAGGGACCCGAGACGCCGTGATTTGGGGGAGCTTCCTAATGAGGGTGCCGTCCTCGGCTGGGAGAGGGTCTCCTTTCTCCCACGTCGGCTGGCTGCAGCGATGGCATCGGTACCACCGCCATATGGTGATTGAGATTGTATTAATAGAACGACACGAGGACGTTCTGCTGGCAAACAGGACGCCGTGCACCAGAGTGGCTCGGAGCCCCGGCCTGATGGATGTCTCGGAGCAAGGAGGCTGCGACGGACACTGTCATTCACAGACGCGGTGAGGACGTGGCCGAGGTGGTCAGCTCCACGTAATAAAAAACAGACAGCGGTGCCATCGAATGTGTAGGAACAGAGATTTTTAAAAATTTTTATTTGGCTTTTTTTTAATATAACCGTGTCCTCTTACGGGCGGGGGAACTAACTGTCTGACGTGTGTCTGTCCCAGCAACACTGCGCGTGGCGCCCGGAATAGCTCGATGCTCTCTCGGTGTTTACTGAGCATGTGGCTGAATTCATGAAACCAGGTCCGACTTGGCTAATAAACCCGCTCTCTAATGTGTTCCAACGAAAACGGTGCCTTCCCAGGACCCTCATACGGGAGAGGGGTGAACAGGCCTGGTCTCCCGCCCCCCCTCCCCCGGCGGCAAGAAAGGGAAACATTTGTCTGTGTGGCGTGCAAGCGCGCCTCTGTTGGCTCACTGCTTTCGAGTTTACAAGGCAATTTCCTGTACTCATCTCCTTGTCATTCCCATACTTCCCTTTGAAATTGGCAATGCTATCTTTTTGTTGTTGTTGTTGTTTTTTGAACCGGGGTAAATATCCCATCCCAGAGACAGGCTGAGACTCACCGACGGTCACAGGAATAGAATCCTCGGTGCTGAGCCAGGAGGTCCATGCACTCGGGGCCCCTCTCCCGCGACGCCCACCCCTGCCCGCAGCGGCTTTTCTGCGGCCTGTGTCAGGACCCGTAGGAAGAACTTGGGGACTCCGAACCCCTCCCCGGGAAGACAGAGGGGCCACAGCCCTGTCTCTGCCCCCACCAGGCGTTTTAATAGAAAGGATAAATGATCCGGGTCCTCCATGCCAAGAAGCGCTGGAGTTCAGGGCTTTTGGAGACAATATGCAAAGTGATAACGCTGGTGGCCATCAATCACAATTATTTTAAAACTCAATAAACATTTAGCGAGCGCTTTCTCTGTGTTGGGGCACCGTGCCAGGTGCGGAAAAGCCTTCCTCCATTTAATCCTCTCTCAAGGCGGCTGTGTGTTGGCGGGGGAGGCAGGCGGGGGCACGTTTGGGGGGAAACCGGAGTTGGGAGAGGGTGAATGATGCGGGCTGGATCCCCGGGGGCAGGGTGAGTGGGAGCATCCCCACGGGGTTGGCGAAGGCTGTGCTCTTTCGTCTGTCATCTGGTCTGGAACTCCGAGTGCAGTCACTAAACACTGATTAATCGGGGTTGGACCACACGGCGTAACGGTGGCATTTAAAGCGCACATCAGTTTCTCCTGCCGAAAGGTATCTGCGGGAGCGTGCTCGGAGCAGGCTTGGTAGATGAAGGGGAAATGCGCCGGGCTGAGGGTAACGTAGACGATGCTATGGTAACAAGTGCAGCAAGAAGCTGTGTTCGGTGGGTACGTGAAACACACAGGGGAGCTTTGAGTCCCTTACAGGTGCCGACGCGTTTCATCCTCACAACACTTAGGACACGTGGCGCCCCTGTAGTCCCATTCTATAGGTCAGAAAACTGAGTCCCAGAATGGCTAAGCCAGCAGTGCCAGGGCAGAGGTGGCTTTCCTCCTAGAGCTGGATTGATCCTCTCTCTCTTTCTTTCTTTTTATATTTAGAGAGAGAGGAAGGGAGAGGGAGAGAGAGATAGAAACATCGATGAGAGAGGAAGTCATTAATTGGCTGCCTCCAGCACGGCCCCCACTGGCGATTGAGCCCGAAACCCGAGCATGTGCCCTGACCGGAACTGACTCAGCGACCTCTTCATTCCTGGGTTGACGCCCACCGCTGAGCCACCCCAGCCGGGCTGATCCTCTCCCTTCACACCTGAGCACGTTCGCCATTCCCATCACGGAGCAGAACGTGCAGCGTGCAAAAGCATCCAGCTGAAAAGAAGGCGGTCCTTTGTGTCTTTTCCAAATGCACAAACCCCACATCCCAACAACGTGAGTCGTACGCATGGCTGGACACACACGTGGCCACGGTCCCCAGCCACCGAGAGCTCCTAACAGATTTGCAGATTTGAGAGCAACGGAGACATTTCTGGAAGGTTCCGCGACGGCCATCTCCGAAAGCTGAACTGGAACTGGAACTTGAGGATCAAAATAGGTTTTATCTCCAAGGTCACAGAGGAAGAGGGGGAAGGTGGTCTCATCAAAGAGAGGCCCAGAGACGGCTCCCGAGCCCCGGGCGGGCTTCCTCCCGGGCTCCCCTGTCCACCCCACGGGCGCCCCTGGAGCATCCTGGCTCGGCTCTAGCTCTCCTCACGTGATGACGTCCGGTAGATGCCACCTGGCAATGCCACCGGCAGGGCCCTCTGCTCTCTCTGCTGTTATGACACCAAGACCTTCCTCTCCTTGTCCAGCCTCCTTGCCTTCTGTCTGCAAATGGAGGGCGTTCTCAATGCTGTCACCAAAGAACATTTGACTCCGGAGTTTGTCACTGCCTTTCTCACCAACATCCAGTGGCTCCCCATTGTTTCCTCACAATCTTCTGGACCTGGCTCCCAGGCCCTTCCGTGGTTTCGCCCAAACCCTGTCTCCAGTCTGATTTCTCTCTTCCTCTTATGGGATCCCTCAAATCAAACCAAATAACTCTTCCCCTTCCTTTCACCTAGTCAATATCAAAATATTATACTTATTATAGATACATTGTCATGAGAGACAATTTATAGCACACGGAAGAATAGATAAAAAATAAAATGCCCTGCGATCTAAACACCCAGATAGAATCCCTCCGCTAGAGTAATTACGTGGATTTAATTTTCTATGTATATAATATATAATAGATGGAATCACGGTATATGTCAAACCAACATCGCCATGTGAAAACCATTCTGTACTCCACCCTTTTCCCCACTGAGCAGTACAGTGTGAGCATTTTGTGACATCCCAGATATTCTTAAAACTCCTAACTTGAAGGAATTAAATAGAGCAGGGCCTGAGACATAGCGAGTGTGCAATGAATGTTAGGATGACAGCTCTCATCGTTAATATTAGCTGCTATCCTCCTCTGAAAATGTGGCGATGAGCAAGTGCATATTCGATGGCATAGATATTCAGCAATTGATTTGAAATAGCCATTGACATCAAACATTTAGCTGGTCCCTAATGTCACACTCTCATAGCCAACCCTGCAATGCATGTGTGGATGTCTTCATGTGTGCGTGTGTATTTACATAGGTATGTATGTGTGTATATGTGTGTGTGTACATATGTGCCTCTGTCCGTCTGTTGTCTGTTGACCACTCTGGAATCCCTTCCCATGGCCAATAAAGGTTCTCTTTCTTCCTTCTTGAGCTGTTCTGAGTTTATTTTCTGTCACTTGCAACTTGAAAGAGTCCCAACCCCCGGATTAGCTCCAAGTCTGGAGTTTTGTTGTCAAGGGCAGAGCTGTTTTTAGGAAGGCTCTCCTGGTGCACGCGGTACAGGCCCCTTAAGAAGCCAAGGTCCCAGAGCCTTGGCCTGGGGCTGGGTCCCACTTGATGAGGCTGACTGAAGGCGGGGGCGGGGGGAGGGGGGGAGGGAAGAGAGTGGGGGCTGCCTCCTGGCTGCAGGGGTGGGTCCTCAAGAAGAAAAGAATTGCCCGCAAACAGGAGAATGGGTGTGGACCGGCAAGGGCTGCCCTGGTGGTCTGAGCATCCAAGGACGTGGCTCTGGAAGGTGGAGCCCGGAGGCCCAGGGCATATTAGTTTTTTCAACCGAGACTGTGTGGAGAGAGGATGGATAGGATGCTGGGTCTGTGCTGACACGCTCACCTCACCACTGCCTTGCCCTCATGGTGATCATCTGGCCAGTTTGGTCAACATTAGTTGGTCTGTCCCAATAATTCAATGTGTATCCCTTTGACTAGTAATGATATTGTGGCCCTAGCCAGTTTGGCTCAGTGGATAGAGCATCAGCCTGTGGACCGGACTGAAGGATCCCGGGTTTGAGTCCGGTCAAGGGCATGTACCTCGGTTGCAGGCTCCTCCCAGGCCCGGGCTCTAGTCGGGGCTCGTGCAGGAGGCAACCAACCGATGTGCTTCTCTCACATCGACGTTTCTCTCTGTCTTTCCCTCTCTCTTCCACTCTCTCTAAAAATCAATGGAAAAATATCCTTGGGTGAGGATTTAAAAAAAAAAAAAGGTATTGTGTGAAGGCCTGGTGGGGAGAGGCGGCAGTGGGGCAGGGGAAGGTCAATGGGGGGAAAAGGGACATTGTTAATACTTTCAACAATAAAGATAAATTTTAAAATATAACGAGTTTTCTCGCTATATACGTGTTGTGTCTGTGTTTCTTCACTGCAGACAGAAGCAGCCACATAACTTCTGGGGCTCAGAGCAAAATGGAAGTGTGGGTGCCCTGGATCAACAACCATCAAGGGCTCCAGGACGGTGACGAAGGGGCATTGGACCTTTTAGGCACAGGCCCCGGGCGCCCACAGGCTGCACCTTGGAGCCGCCTTCACTGCGGATCGGAGCCTCGGGGTTGTGAGAGTTTTCATGTTAGTGTTCTTTTCCTCTTGATTTTTCCAAGCTCTTTGTATAGCAAGTATAACAATATTTTGTCCTATTCGCGGCAAAAGTCATCTGTCCCACTGCTGTGTGGTTTACAAGAACATAAAGTGACACTAAGCAGCGTTTCTCCTCGCGTGGCATCCGTGTCGCTCTGGGTGTAAAAGCCAAGGCCAGCACCCACCTTAGCCTCCAGTCCAGTCGCCCGACCTCTGCCCCCTCTCTTTCCGCCCTCTGCCCGCCGCTCCCTGCTCCTCCCCTCCATCCTGTGTCCTCTCAGCACCCTTCAAGGTCAAATGCTAATGTCACATCCCCCAGGAAGCGTCCCTGAGGCTTTGACCTGAAAGTCACCCCCGCCCCAACTCCACTGTGAGCCCAACCAAGGCCACCACACCAGCTCCCCGTGTTCTCGAGGGTGACGTCACTGGGACCCCCTCATCTGAGCAGGAGGGAGGTGGCCGACGGCTCCGAGGGAAGGGGACAAGTTTGCACCTGGAGTAGGAACGACACCGCAGCAGCCTCTTGCCTGGGTCGTGGCTGTGCTCGGTGCTCACCCTCGGACCCTCCGTGTGGCTGAGCTGAGAGCCTGCTGCGTGGAGAGAAACATGAAGGGATCGCAAAGCTGCTCCTCACAATGCCAAGTACAGACAAGATGGCAGGGACTGCCGTCCACGGCCATATTATGTGTGACCCTTACAACGAGCTAACAGTTACTGAGCTCCCTGGATGCCAGGGTCAACGTGTTCAAAATAGATGAGGCCCCAGGAATCGGAGGCATCGAGGCATTTGTCCGAAGTGACAGAGCCAGTACGTGCCCACGCTGGGCCTGGCCCTCGCTGGTCTGACTCTACCCTACACTGGGCAGGGACTGTCTCCTGAGCGATGACAGCATGCCAGGCGCCCCACAGACAAGGCACTGGGAACGCACCCCAACACCAGGGGACGCTGCTCTTCGGGGTTCCGAGCCTGGGGAGGAAGAGTCCCATCAGCAGAGAGTTACAGGTGGACCAGACAGGGGTCAGGGCAGCCACTGAAGGCACAGAGGAGATGGGGTGGGGGGGCCGGTGGAGCAGGAACAACCTTCCCAGCTCATTCCTTCTATGCGAGGGT
>JAJQQW010000008.1:7506283-7646283 GCA_025583905.1 Ia io
TCTGGGTGGGCTCCCCAGGCCTAAACCAATCAGTGCTCAGCAGTACCCTGGTCTCTGTGATTGGCTCAGAGGTGGACCTGTGACCGAGGCTGGTCCAATCCTAGAGAGCCTCAGAACTGCTGCAGAAGCTGCCAGAACAGCAGGTTGGTACCTTTACTTGAAATTGACACTGGGGAGGTGAGACCTGCTGGAGCCGTTATGTCACCCCAGGGGGCAAAAGAAGGGCCCTCAGAAAAACCTCAGAGCCCAGAAACTAAGCAAACATCCAGTCCCTGCCCACCACAGTCAGAGCCCAAATCCAGCCACACCGGATGCCAGGCCTGCCCTTGAACTTCTCAGTTAAGTCCCATAGGTGATGTCATTTGCAACAGGAATCGTACCACTGAGATGCCCACCTCCTCAGCCATGAGATCAGAGAGTCTAGAAGGCAGGCTCCGTATCCAGGTAACCGCTGCGTCATCCCAGCCATTCAATTCAGCACCTGGCACTTAGTAAGTGCTCACTTAATGTTTGTTGAATGTGCTCAATGAAATGAAAATATTACTTTTTAATCACTTGGCTGTGCTCACTGGGCTAAATTGCCCAGGTTTTTATTTGATGTAATTATGAAACAGCACCTTCAACCCATTTAGTGCGTAAAAACATTCGGGGGCGGGCATTTGTCTTCATTTACGTATTTCTTGATATTACTGGTCCTGCTTGTGGGAGAAAAATATTCCACTGCATTAACATGTTTGTGTTGAATATGAGATAAACTCCTAAAGACTAATTTTCCAGATTACTTATTTTATGTTTAGTGCCATTAATTCCACACGTGTGAAAAACATGTAATTATACCCACACTATTAGTGCTGAATAAAATTCTGTATTATTCAAGTGTAGTAATAGATAAATTGGCACCAGACTCGTGTACACAAATGAGGCTTTTGAACTCTGGTGTAATTCCCGTTCTCTCGCTTCCACATCAAAAGTGTGGAGCAAAATGCCCAGATTCTGCCTTTGCTCTATAGTTCCCCACCGCTACCCTGATTCCAGAACACCCTGCACGACACACTTCTGCAGACACGGGGCTCCCGAAAGGTGTGTGTTCTTCCCAGGAAAAGGGTGGCCGTGGGAGCGTGGTTCCCAAACACTGTTCCAGGGAACCCCAGCCCGTTGAGATGCTTCTTGAAAAAAAAAGAACTGTGTGACCAAAAGGGCTTTGGTGGTGGTACATCGGACATGCCCCTTGGAGCCCTCACGAGGCACATGAGTACGTGAGAGGCTCTGAGAAGTCCTGCAGCGAGGGATCCCCTAGAAGGTGGCTCTCGGCAGCATTTCGCATTGTTGCTGAGCACGGGGCTCCCTTTTGCCTCGCCAGCCTGGGAATGTCTCTCCACAACGGAGCCTTCGCTGGCCATCACCAGCGCCTTGGCAGCCCCGGGGAGCTGAGCTGCGCTGGCCTTTCTGCCCTGATTCCTCCTGTGAACAGGAGCCTGCATTTGTTTGTGTGTTTCCTGTTTAAGGAGCAAAAGGAGGAATCTGCCCAGCCCGATGCATTGAATCAAGTCTCTCATTTCTTTTCTTTTTTTTACACACAAATGGAGAAAAACCGTTTCTCGGCCACTCCCAGAGTGCCAGCGAATGCACTGGTCCCCGTGTCACGGGCTGTCCCCGCCCCCACAGCTCAGGTCCACGAGTCTGAGCCCCTCGCTGTGACAGCTGCAAACCCCCGCAGGCCCCCCATCCTTGCCCTGTGTCCACACACTGTTTGTCTTTTTCACTCTGATGCAAAACTCAGCTTTCACTGCTTTCTATTTTTAAAAAGCCCGCCCGCAGCAGGCACCCGTGAGGGCGGGGGCCTGGCCAGGCTGGCGTGTGGCCCGGGCGCGTGTCCTTCATCCGTGTGAGCACTTACAGGCGGCACTCCACGTAGGACGGCCGTGAGCATCACGGGACACACAGGGCTGCGGGGAACTCTGGGAGGGGAACCCCCTCTTACCTGAGGGGCAGTCAGGGGGCTTTGCACAGACCACGACCTTCATTCCATCAGAGCCTCAGTGGACATGCGGGAGCTCCCGCTCCTTCAGGAAGGGGTAGGAAGAGCCCCGGATGGAAGGAAAGGCCCGGGCCGGGGGTGAATGGCTTCCCCTCGCTGCATCGTAGCTTCCTGCCCTGTCAGATGCCCAGGCTGGTGGGAGAATCCAGTGAGATCAGACCTGTAAAACGCCTAACACTGTGCGGGGCACAAGGGAAGGCTCCAGCAGATGCTGCTGCTACGGCACCATCGTCGCCTTCGCCCTGCCATTGTGGTGTGGCTTCCATCGGCCAGAATGTCGCGTTTCTGAAAGGTGAGGGGAGGAACAAGTCGGAAAGGGGAATATCGCTCGGGAAGAGGACCCCGTGCTAAGCTCTGTGGGATTTTAAGGAAACAGGGGGCCTCCTGCGATGGGAGGGAGAGTCTGTCTCCTGGGTCCTGGGAGGCGCTCAGACTCTCTGGGATGAATGGATGAACTCCCGTGGGCTCGCATCGGCACCCACCTCGGAGTCAGGAAGCGATGTCCCGGCATAGACACTGCATCAGGTGTGGTTTGCAATGCGACGGGGAGGATGGAGAAGGGAAGAGGGTGAACACTGGGCAGGCGGTTCTTGCTGGCGGGGGTCAGGAGACCGTGTTCCTTGGGAAGCTCGTTCCTGGCATGTGCCTGCGGGGCTTTGGCGGGGGAGGGTATTCTCCCACTGAGCCTGAAGACCACGCCCTCACCTGCCGGATTTTCCTCCCCTCCGGAGAGAGAAACCCCACTGATGTTTGCGCAGACCGTGAGTCAGCGCCTTTCCAGCTCAGAGGCCCGATGGCCTTCACTTGCCACCTGCCCCTTCCCCGGCTTCCTCTCCCCGCCCCCTACAGGCGCCACCTCATACTCACTGTGCACTCCCGGAAGAGATTCCTGGAGCTCTCTATGGATGGACCCTCTATGACAGCACCAGGTCAACACCCCCATCCCATCCCTCCCACAGCCCCCCAAACCTCTGCCCTGCACTCCCTATGTGTTGAGCTCCGAACAATTTCATGGTGTTCTGGATAGAAAAAAGATCAACAACAATAAAATATAGGACTCACCTCAAACTAAGAATGTGAAACCACAGGGCACCATAGGTCAAGAGGTGGCATGGCCATGGCAAGCTTCACATTGACCTGGTCGAAAGCCTGGACGACAGAACGGGCCTCTCCAGAACTTACCCCAAGCCCAGCTGCGCCTCTAACGCCGGGCAGGACGGCTCCTCTTAGCAATAACGGGAAATGAAATATAGCAGCGCTCCTCCATCGCCCATTGGCAGATACATTTACATGCAGGAAAGCTCAACTGGGATATAAAAGTTTATGAAAATCATTCAAAAGCTTTTCATGCATTCACTTACTCACGGCGTGTTTACACCCTGCCAAATATTTGTTCCAAGTACCGCCGCCGCCCTGGAATGCTCGGAGGCATCATTGTGTCGCTCTGGATAAAGGAGGGGTGGGGGACGGCAGGAGAAGCTGGCTCACACAGCAATCACCTGGGAGGACTCCCAATCTCAAACGTGACTTCTGTGGAACTGGCTCTCCTCTGGACACAGCTCTATGGAAGGATGAGCTATTGCTCCTTTTAACACAAATCTCAACATCGAGGACAATGGTGGTGGGTCAAGAGGCCCCACATATGCTGAGTCTCCTTTTCTTCCTTCAATGGTGTTATTGCTCTAACCCATCCCTGCCATCCCAGTGACCCCACAGCACCTAACACCTCAGTGTCTATTTCTCTCTTTTTTAATATATTTCTATTGATTTCAAAGAGGAAGGGAGAGAGATAGAAACATCAATGATGAGAGAGAATTCTTGATCCTGTATGCCCCACACTGGGGATCGAGCCTGCAACCCTGGCATATGCCCTGACCGGGAATCAAACCAGGACCTCCTGGTTCATAGGTCGCCACTCAACCACTGCGCCTCACCGGGCGGGCCTTACCTCAGTGCCTATTTCCACTGTCACGTCTCCTGCTCTGACCCTAAGCCTCCGCTTCCCTCTCCAGGGACCTTTATGATTACATGGGGCCACCTGCATAGCTGGGGATGATGTGATTAACATCCTTAGCTTAATCACATCTGCAAAGTCCATTTTGTCATGTGATGTAACATATTCACAGGTTTGAGGAATTGGGACAGACACCTTTGGATAGGAGGTGGCATTTTTCTATGGACCATGTGGAACAAAATAAACAAGGAGAATCCATGTTTTATGGATGGAATGTGTCCCTCCTCCCCTGCACCACATTCTTAAGTTAAAACCCCACACCCCACTGTGAAGGTATTCGGAAGTGGGGTCTTTTGGATGTGATTAGAATTAGATTAGGTCATGAGGGTGGGGCCCCAGTAATGAGATTAGTGCCCTTCTAAGAGTCATCGTGGAGTTTGCTTCTCTGCCCTGCTCTCCACTCTTGAGAAGTTGGCAATATGGAACCGGAAGGAAGGTTCTCCCCAGAATTCATCTAGGCTGGCACCCTGATCTCAAACATCCAGCCTCCAGAACTATGAAAAATAAACATCTGTTGTTTCTAATAAATAAATAAACAAACAATCTGTTGTTCATGGTGCTTTTCTTAGCAGCCTGAACAGATGACACACCATTTGTGGGACTGGAGGGTCCTCTCCTTCCTCCCTGCTCTCAGCCAGGAGGTGGGCCTTGCCTAGAATGGGCTTCTCCCCTTCCCAGCACATCGCAGGACTGCACTTCTTGACCCCTTGACCTTGGGTGGAATCATGTGACGAGTGCTGGCCAATGAGTTGCAAGCGAAATAACTCACATCGCTTCCTGGCTGGAGCATTAAGGTGCCAGCGCAAGACCTTCCACACGTCTCCTCTCCCTCCTACTTGGTGCCCGAGTGAGTAGAGGCCCCTGCAGAACACGGGGATTATGCAGCGGGAACCGCCCTGCTAGTTAAATACAGGATGCCCAGTTACATTGGGGTTTTACATAAACATGTCTTCGTAATTATTACCTGCGGCGTTCTCATACTAAAAAGTTATTTGCATATTCAACTGGGCGCCCTGTGTTCTTCCTGGGTAAGTCCGCACTCCCAGGTGGGAGTGAGGAGTCAGCCTTTGTTAAGGCACTGCGATTTGGCAGTTATTCACCCCCACAGCGGAGGCTAAGGTTTCTGACCGCCCCGGGCCACCTGCCTCGGTGGTGACTGTCGGGACTGTGAGGATCCAAGCAAGTCGCGTCACCCTTCGGAGAGATGAGTGTTCCAGCCGGCGTACAGGCCAAGAGCGCATCTCACCCCTCAGCACCCAGCGGCCCGGACCAGCAGCACAGCCGGCAGGTCGGAGGCCGCGGAGCACTTGCCTGCATTTCTGTCCTCCCACGAAGGCCACGCGGCCATGCTCGTTCCTCGCTTTGCAGAAAAAGGGAGGCTTTCTCTACGCTCAGTCTTCTCCCGTGATGCTGACCTAAACCTTCCGTGTCCACTTCTGCTTGGCAACGCTACAGCCACTTAGCAGGTGAAAGGTGATTTAGCACAACAGGATGTATTTTGTCAGCTTCCATTTAACCCATCCCACATCTCGCGATGTGTGCGAAGGAGCCCGGGTACAGAGTGTGGCATCAGAAAGCCCTTTGATAGTCACCGCATGACGAGCCCTCTGGGTGACACTGATGATGGCCAGAAGGGATGCGTTTGGAAGCCCCTAGAATCGCATCTGACAGTCAACCCATGTAAGTGGATTTGCGGCGATTGTGGTCCAAACAACGGCGGCAAAGGCGTGGGTTTCCCAGTGAACCTTGAAGACAGGCTGCGAGCTTGTCCGGGTGCGCATTTCCCTGGAACCCGGAGAACCTGGCAGAGGAGGCTGGGTTTAGAAAAGCAACGGAGGAATGTTTACAATAACCCCATCCAGGACCTCGCGTGGAATAGCGGTTGCATAGTTGTCACTTTCCTCCATTCCTTTGGAAAACTTTCATCGGATTCCGTACAAAGACATCGCTCTGAATCGTGGACCTGCGGAAGGACATCCCCTGGGGACTCTAAATGTGGCCTCCACCCCCTCCCTGGAGGAGACATCCAGCCACGTGCTGTGAGCGCTATTACCCGAGTCCCCTGCCCCGAAGACGCGCACAGCCCATTTGAAGAGATGAGCAAACATACAAGAGCGGATGGCAGGACCCTCACTTCCCCCTGGAGAACAGAGCGGAGTGGAGGGCTGAGTGTGACAAGTAGAAGCGGCAGACATTTAATGAACAAACAAGCCCATGAAGCTGGTGCAGGCAGACGTGACTTTACAAAGGACGAAAGGCTTTCTCTGGCTCCTGGATGAGGCCAGTCACTGGGGGAGGAGAGAGAGGAGAGGGTACCAGTGGGGATCCCACAAAGGAGCCAGGCATGGGGGGCGGACCACAGCAGCAGTGCTGTGTTCTCGGGCCCAAGCACCAAGGGTTACAGGACCTATCAGGAAAGCCTAGCACATATGCTTGGTGTGCCCACACTGATTCTTGGTGACTGCCTCTGTCCTTCCCATGTCACCAACCATCTGGGAACTAATTCCTTCTTGAACTTGGCCAGGCACCCAAGTCAGGTCCACTTCTCTGAGCTCTTAGGTCTGAAGGTCAGGTTCCCTTCCAGTCTTCTTGGGTAGGTTCTTGGTGGCATGCTCCCAAGATGTCAAAGTTCTAGACCTGCCCGGCCCGTGTGGCTCAGTGGTTGAGAGTCAATCTATGAACCAGGAGGTCACAATTGGATTCCCAGTTGGGGCACATGCCCAGATTGCGGGCTCGATTCCCAGTGTGGGGCGTGCAGAAGGCAGCCGATCAAAGATTCTCTCTCATCATTGATGATTCTAACTCTCTCTCCCTCTTCCTTCCTCTCTAAAATCAATAAAATATATTTAACAAAAAAAGATTGAGACCAGAGCATTTTAATCCATTTGAAGTCAGGGCTGGATTTCAGGGGAACCCTGTGGAGTCCATCATGGCTGGCCAATGCCTTCCTGCCCGCAGCGTGGTCCAGCTGCCTTAGCCTCCCCAGGGCCTTATTGGAAATGCAAAGTGTTCCTGGCCCTCTCCCCTCTTCCCCCCCACTCCCCACCCCAGACCTCCTGATTCAGAATCTGTAGTTTAAGACGATTCCCGGGAGGTGTTTACACACATTATAGACCTCGAAGCGCTGAACTGGAGCAGCAGTTTGCAGACTTGGCTGCATTTAGCTTTAACGGGGGAATTGCCAAAAACGCCCCTGGCCTGGCCCCTCAGCCTAAAACGATGTGATGTAACCTATCTGAATTGAGCCCAGGAGTGGGCACGTCCTAAAAGCGCTCACAGTGAGTCTAATGCACCACCAGGTGTAGGCTCACCAGGCCAGAGCCCCCCATTCCCATGGGCTGGCCCTGCACCCCAGGACCATGCTGGGCCTGCAGTGGGAAGGCAAAGGACCGCAGCTGCGGCAAGAGGAGAGCCCCAGGAACGAGGGACCCTGAGCGGCTTGATAAATACATCCTCGTAAACATGCGGAAGTGTACACAGTCTTATTACAGTGCAGTCACATGCTGTGTGTATAACGACAGAGTTGCCAAAAAAGGGGCGTCAGTAAAACAAACCGGATTGTCACAGTGGTTATTATTATTGTAAGGAAACTTTAACATTCCGTATCCCGCTCCAGTGCAATCACAATGCATAATGCATTCGCGATGGCTTCCAGCTGTCTCCCACTCCATGAATGGGGACACTTCCGTGCGCACGGCATGCAGACACTGCGCGCATTTGCATGTGGCACAGTCATCTCCCCATTCATGAGGAGAGGCTCATCACTGGGGATGGCCCTTCAGCGGCCGCACGATGGCTTCACACTTGGACTGAGGCCCTCTTCCTCAGCCTGGCCCATCTGCGCTCGGTGGTAAACAAATCTGAAGACCTCATTTCAAGTTCCTGCTGTGCCCCCCAGGTCCTGGTAAGCACAGTACACTGCATGTCCTTATGTAAAAGTGCAGGTGGATGGACCTGTCTTGCCTACCTGAAGTGCTATTGTCAGGCTCAAACAAAACCATGCTTAGAAATGAGCTGTGTGACAGAGGAAGACTATGCTAACCAAGAGAGTGGCTCCTGAGTGCTGTGTTAGCAGCAGGAGGAGTGACAATGGCAGACACCACCACAAAGGGAGACTCGGTCTCTCCTCAAAACCCGCAGAGTTTCCTGTTTTGTTTTGTTTTTGTTTTTTATGAGAGAACAGATGGATGAATAGAAGGAAAAAATAGATGAATAAATGATGGATGAATGGGTGAATGGATAAGTGGATGAATGGATACTGGATCGATAGACAAATGGATGGATGAGTGAATAGATGGATGATGGATTGATGGATGGGTGGATGGATGAGTGGATGAATGGATGATGGGTGGATGGATGAGTGGGTGGGTGGGTGGGTGGATGGATGGATGAGTGGATGGATGGATGGATGGATGGATGGATAGATGGAAGATGGATGGATAAGTGGGTGGGTGGGTGGATGATGGATGGATGGATGGATGGATGGATGGATGGACAAATGGATGGATGAGTGCATGAATAGATGATGGATGGATGGATGGATGGATGGATGGATGGATGGATGGATGGAGGAGTGGATGGATGGATGAGTGGGTGGGTGGGTGGGAGGGTGGATGGATGGATGAGTGGATGAATGGATGAGTGGGTGGGTGGGTGGGTGGATGGATGGATGAGTGGATGAATGGATAAGTGGGTGGGTGGGTTGGTGGATGGATGGATGAGTGGATGAATGGATAAGTGGGTGGGTTTGTGGATGGATGGATGAGTGGGTGGGTGGATGGATGGATGAATGGATGAATGGATAAGTGGGTGGGTGGGTGGATGGATGGATGAGTGGATGGATGGATAAGTGGGTGGGTGGGTGGGTGGATGGATGAGTGGATGAATGGATAAGTGGGTGGGTTGGTGGATGGATGGATGAGTGGGTGGGTGGATGGATGGATGAATGGATGAATGGATAAGTGGGTGGGTGGGTGGATGGATGGATGAGTGGATGGATGGATAAGTGGGTGGGTGGGTGGGTGGATGGATGAGTGGATGGATGGATGGACAAATGGATGGATGAGTGGATACATGGATGATGGATGGATAAGTTGATGGATGGATGATGGGTGAATGGATGAGTGGGTGGGTGGATAGATGATGGATAAGTAGGTGGATGAATGGATAGATGGATAGGTGATGAGTAGAGATATGGATGGATGCAATGCAAACTTGACATGCAGCCCACTTCCCATTCTTACTACCTGACCTCTCATAGCTCCAGGTCAAAGGTCTGAATGCCTTCTGGGTCAAGTTCTATCACATTGGTGGAGCCTGAAAGGCCTTTGTTATTTTTCCAAAGATGTCCTTTTCACTCACTTGGTTCTATTCTCTATGCTCTCCCACCACCCTATAGCTTATGCTCTCTCGTCTCCATTCCTTGGCCCTCACTGACTCTATATACCAAGCTAGGTGCCAAGCCCAGCTCCTGTGACTTCAATGTGGAAGCCCTCCCTAGCTCAGTCAGTCCCAAGGAGTCTCTCTCTTCTCTCCCGTCAGAGCGATAGCCTTATTTCTTTCTATCGTATAGACTGTATACCTTTCGACACACCTGAATCACCTCCCCTACTAAAGGGAGAGGGACAGAACTAGCATTTGCTGAGCATCGACCTGGGTGCCCTCATGCAGCCCTAATGACAACCCTGCACCGAGCTTATCATTGTTCTCATCTTACCATAGCAGTGGCACAGGCTCTAGGAGATCGGCAGACTTGTCTCAGGTGTATCAGTGGGGAAACTGGAATTTGAACCCAGGTCTTCGGACTCCGCACGTCTACCATTCACTCCACGGCAGCCCTCCAGAGTGGCCTGCACCCCTGGCGGACCCTGTCTGCATCACGGCTGAGTCCTCTGTCAGGGGGAGGTGATGACAGCAGTGGGACTGCAAACCGTGAGAAGACTAATTGGTCAGTAAACGTTGCTTATCATATTAGCACTTCTTCACCTGGGACTCCCACCTGCCGATGCCTGCGCAGGGCAAGCCGCCAGTGCACGCCCATCACGGTCATTTCTGAAATTAAAGTCGAAGCCCTGTGATCTGGTTCTATGTGGACCACTAGCCGGTCGCGTTGGCGGCAAAACGGAACCATGTGTCCGACGAGTGGAGTGAGACAGGACCTGGGTTCCGCAGCCTGGGTGCTTGAGTCCTGGCTGAGAAAGAGTTCGGAGCTGTGACTCAGCCTCTAAGAGTAGGTTTACCTAGAAAGTCACAGAGGGAGGAGTGAGCCGCAGGAGGCATGGACTTAGGAACTGAGTCACAGAAGCCAAAGAAGGGCCCTCTGAGCTTGGGAGACAGAGAGAATGAGGAAAACCCCTGGGCGGGGGAGGGGAATGGGAAAGGCAGGGTTGTGCTCCCCAGAGAGAGCCCTGCTGGGTTCTCTGTCCTAAGGGTTTTAAGGGCCGGGACTGGAGGGGCGATCCCAGAGAAGGAGCTAAGTAGAATGTTCATCAGCTTTCCAGGCCTGTCCTTCAAGTCCTGGTCTCCACTGATTGGTCGGTGCCAGGGCCGGGGGTCATTAGTCAATGCAGCTGGTCCTGAGGTCAGCCCTGGCATCGCTTGTCTGGTTTTGCTTCTCTTCTGGGCCTGGAGCCGAAACACAACTGAGGCCGAGATGTGATCTCTAGGGGTTAATCTAAGGGAGTGGTCATGCCAGGGCTTGTATGGGGGTCGCAGGATGCCACTTTTCCACCCCTTGTTCCTCTTCCAAGGGGGTCTGAACCGCATGACCTGTGATAGGAAAGGTCAGGGGTCCAAACCTCATGGCCAGCTGCATGCTAGGGGAGGAAAGGTCACCCTGGGCCCTTTCATAGCTGGGCCCTCGTTTTCCCAGCTTTGCCCCTTGCTGGGCACACGGGACTTGCCCCCTGGTGACCTCCCGTGCTGGCCTATTATCCCGCTCCGCGCAGGCCTGCCTGGCTGCCTACCATCGCCAGTTATCAGAGAAGTCCATTAAAGAAGAAAATAGCATAGCCCTTAAAATCTTCATTTCCACTTTAAACATTTAACACACTTAAATTTACCGAACACATGCTTCAGACCCGAGCCTTCTCCGTGAGGATGGGGCACCGTGACCCAGTTTCCAGAAGCCGCATCCTTAACGTGATGCCTCCGATTCCCAGTTTGGGTTTCTTTCCAGTGTAGCCAGAACATGAACACACCCCAAGCCACCAGCGCTCAGTATCCTTCCAAATTGTGATCATTTCCCCCTCTCCCTCCCCGTCCCGCCCCAGACCTCTGGCCTTACCTGACAGCAGTTTCCGAAGTGACCTCCCTTTATAACATCTTTGAAAGCCTTCATCTGGAGTTTCATAGCTACAGGACCTCTCTTTTTACATTATTCCATTGTCTCACATGAAATATATGGTATTTCACTCAATGAGCTCATTATAATAACAGGAACCTGAGGCCAGGAGGACTGGGAACAAACCAAGTGGCTCTTGGGAAGCAAGCAGAGGACCTGGTGGGGGCACCTGAGCAGGTGTGGAGAGCACAGCCAGGCCAGAGTGGCCAGCAGGCTCTATGCAGCCTCTGGGTGCGGGGGGGGGGGGGGGGGGGGGGGGGGGGGGGGGGGGGGGGGGGGGGGGGGGGGATGGTGCCCAGAACTGAGAAGCCACAGTGGATTCAAAAGAGCATCACCTGTCATTTCCTGGGATGCAGTGGAAATAGCAGGGACTACAGGTGTCGTCAGTCCCCCCGGGGCACGCTGCCAGTGTGTGCGCAGGCTTAGAAAGGGCCATGGCCTGGGTCTCTTATCTCCACCTCATCTCTCCTTAGCTGGGTGACCTTGAACATGCCACACCCTCCCCCTGATTAAAGTGGTGAGGTCGTCAGTCTCGCTGGGAATCCAGTGAGATGTTACAGAGAAGACACACAGTAGGTGCTCCCCAAACAAGCTGACACTGCGATGTCAATCCTTGGGGGTTCTGAGCTCTCAGCTGTCATTAAGTGGGTTGGAAGGAATGTCTTTCCCCCTCCCCAGCACAGGGAACCCTTTCCAAATGAGCATTTACAAACCCCTCGGAGCCTTCCGACACTGAGACTCACCACTTACCCTGTTTGCACTTGCAAATTGTTTCCCTTTGCATTGGAAACAAATCGCACCCATGCGCGTGTACTGTGAGGACCTCCCACCACAGACAAATGGAAGGTCAAACCCCACCGCCCCCTCTCTGGTTTCAGGCAACCTGCCATTTTAATTGCAAATCCACAAGCCTTTTCTGTGAATTGCATTTGGTTTTTAAAGGAAGGGGGGTGCATAAGTCAGGAGATCCTTTGCAGAAGCCAGGTCAAAGCAGGCACACGTCCTAATGCACATAAGCGGATAGCATGGTAATGCAGCCAAATTGGTGGCAAAACGCTTCGGAATCCTAAGTAAGAGCTAAATCACAATTGTTCTAACGTTTATAGCTGATAGACTCCGGTCGCCTAAGTTGCACTGACATGTATTCTCTTTGTTTTTCGTGTTGGCAGAGACAGGGAGGGACTTGCCAGCAATCTTTTAAAAGATGTCCTATTGGAGCAGGTTGTAATAAAATATGCGCAAATATGGACTTAATAAAACGCAATGCCTCTGCGATCAATTGCTTCGTGGAGATACAGAAATTTATTGTAACCCATAAAACGCACACAAGAAATGGCATGAAGCCGAAGTTACCTTTATTGTCAGTTATTTCTGAACGGGACTAAAATGGAAGATAATGATTACTCATGGAAAAAAAAAAAAAAAACACCCTTTATCAGATGCGATGTCAACATTGTTGGCGGCATTTTCCGACGCATGGGTGGGATTTGTGGTCCTGGAGAGGTGCCTACACATTGTGATTCGCAAGAATTATAATTAACAAGGATAAATTACTCATTTATTTCCATTCCCATTTGAACACTAAATAATTTGCTAAAAGTCCCTAATGATCACAAAGTATATTATTATCTAGTACACTGGTCCGACTTTCAAAAGATAAAAACTATAGAAAAAAAAACACGTATTCCCTCCAAAACTATTTCTTGACAACTCTTGCTAGACATTTCTTTTATGGTTTTTAAAAAGTTATATTGGTTTTTTTAAAATATCAAAATATTTTATGCAAAATATTTCATTTAAAAAATTCCCTCTCGCTCTTGGGAGAATGTATGTGCAATTGTTAAAGATATATTGCAGATTGCAATAAATTCTGAAATTAACACTGAATATATTTTCATATTCTGTTTACATATGGGTAGGCTTTTTTTAGACTCCCTATCTTTTTTGGATTTATGAGATTCTCTACAATAAGATTTTGTGTGAGTATATTTAAATTTCATATGTGTATATATTTATACACACACCAGAGCAAGATTACATACTTGCTTTAATTTCTCCCAATCTGAAAAACTCATAAAACATTTAAGCTGTTTCAGGACCAGAATAGAAATGCCTCAAACTGTTGTTGAAAATTACATCCAACCTTCACCTCCCCATGCTAATGAATGGGGCAGGGTGGCCAGGAGGACCATCCATTAAAGGAATCCATGCACCGCAGCTCAATGGTTAGCCCTGTCCTCGGCGCACTCCTGCCCTCCTTCGACCTTAACCACGGCTGCTCCGAAAATGACTCGTTGGTCTCTTTCCTGCTCGCCCATCATCCAGCTGATGAAACCGCCGGTCGGGAACACAACGATCGAAGGGTGAGTAGAATGAATAACCCGAACACTGTGGCAAGCAGCCAGGGGTCAGCTGATTTAGAAGCTTCCGTGGCTTCATTCATCCATTCAACAAATACGTGTTGAGAACTTCGCATGTGTGACGCCTTGGCTAGCGGTTGGGGCCTGAGGAGGAATGCGGGGAACATTTTCTCTGCTTTTGTGGTGTCTGCAGGAGAGGAGAGGAGGCGGCTCTGAAACACAGAGCTGCAGCATGAGTCACAGCCCAGGAAAGCGGAATAAGAAAACACACACTGTGCAGGGAACGCAGATACCTGGGGTCCTAACCTAGACTGCCGCGGGCGTGGTCAGGGAATATGATCCCATGAGAAGTGACCCTCCTGTTGATTAGAACAAGTAGAGGGTAGGAGCCGAGACACAGCATGTGCAGAGGTCCTGTGAGAAGAAGGGGCTTGTGGCATCCCAGGAAGGACAGTGTGTTATGAGAAAGCACATGTTCACTATGATTGACTGGGACTGGGGACTGGTCAGTGTTAACTGGGTGACGTAATGCGGATCTGAAGAGGGAGATGGGAAGAGAAAGAGAGAACATAGAGCCAGCCAGGCCAGCCACTTCATCCGCCCTGAAGGAGAGATGACGTCTTAGGGGAATCGAGCAGTCACGTGGCATGGGACTGTAGGCTGGGCATGGACCAGAAACCAGGGCCAGCTTTTCAGGCTCCATAGAGCATCTGGATTCTTGGACAACGGGAACTCCAAGCGGCCAGCGCAAAGCTGGACTCGGTGCAGGTTTTAAAGCCCGGTTTTGTGCAAAGCCAAGAAGGCGCACTAATCGAGTGAAACAAGCCCTCGCCGTGGGCCTCTGTTTCTCCTGCGGCCTGTCTGTTCCATTCGGTGCCTTTATGGGGTCCCCTGCAAGCCTCGCTTTGAATTTTTATGCATTAGTCTCAGCTTAGCCCCTGGGAACCTTTGGTTGTTAGTACATTACCACGGAAACTCCTCTCCTAGAGTGGGAGCCGCCTCTGTAGGCTATAAATACCAGGCAATTAGCCTACCAAGTGCCTTATTATGAAATAGGAGAGCGACACCTACTTGGACCCACAGATTAGCAGATGGAGTGTCTGCAGAGAGGACTTTTCTTTAAGGTTGACTTTTTTTAGAATACAGCAGGTGAAAAAGAACAAACCCATACATAAGAAAACCCGTTTTCTAAAAATATTTTTTTATTGATTTCAGAGAGGAAGGGAGAGGGAGAGAAAGATAGAAACATCAATGATGAGAGAGAATCATGGATTGGCTGCCTCCTGCACGCCCCCTACTGAAGATCGAGCCCACAACCCAGGCAGGTCCCCTGACCGGGAATCAAACCGTGACCTCCTGGTTCATAGGTTCGAAGCTCAAATGCTGAGCCACACTGGCCAGGCAATAAAACCCATTTTAATCAGCAAATTAGGTATCACTTGTGTTATCCAATTCTCCGTTCTCCAGATCCTGGCTCCACCACACATTCCTTTCGAGAGACGGGCCTGCAGGAGTTGCCCAAATGGGAGCACGGAGGTGTTTTGGTAAAGAGAGATTTGTGGAAACAGGTGGTTCAAGGGAGCCTCAATATTGCAGCCTTTGGGGAAAGTAATCTGGGGCATTGATTACATTTCAAACTACACGGACTTCCTGATCCAGAAATTCCACCTCTGGGAATCCATCCTACAAAATCGAAAGAAGGAATTTACAAGGGTTCAGGTGCCTATGTGCCTGGTTAATGCAGAACTGAATGTTGTGGCAAAAACAAACACACACACACACAAAAAAAAAAAAAAACTCAGTAAGCTCTAGAATATCCACCAATAGTGAGGTGGGTGCATGTCCTCGGGTAGCCCACAATGTGGAAGAGAGTGCTGCTGTTTTTAAAGGGAGTTAAACTGTGTGAATTAGAGTTGCATGCACTGACTTCAGAGGCAGGGTCATCAAAAGGCCATTCGGCATCTTCTCTTCAAGCCGCAGGTTGCCCTGTAAGAAGTCTGACTAATCAGCAGCCGCCATGCTGTGAGGAAGCCCAAGCTACATTAAGAGGCCAAGCATCCACGGCTTAGGCCGACAATCCCAACCCAGGCACCAGACACGTAAGGGAACAGCCTCCAGGTGTTTTGACCTCCCCGCTGTTTGATTCTCCCCGGCTGAGCCCCAACTGTGAGGCAGAGAGAGGGGTGTCTTCTCCAGTACGTTCTGCTGACATTGCAGACCCGTGAGCAATGAGTGATTGGTTTGGATCATGGCATATCTATTTATGAACGAGAGAACAAGATCAGAGCCAGCAGCCCGGTGCCAGGGCGGGGTGAACACTCACCAATGACAATGGTAGTGACTTCAGTTCCCCTGGACCCAACACCCACTCTACCCTCGGCACGAGAGTTCCATCAGGAGTCCCGGGGGATGAATGAGTGAACAAAGGGATTGGAAGCCACACGTCAACCTGCCGGTCCCACTGGCCACAGCGAGCAGACCTGGCAGAAGTCTGAGTTTCATGGGCGCGTGGTAGCGGCGAAACAGGTCATGGAAGAAATGTTCCTTCCCGGTACCACCTTCTGGAATTCCAGAATGTTCTCCAGTGTCCTCGCACCCCTCCGCTTTCCCTATTCCTAATACGCTCCAAAATGGGCATCTTCATTTCAAATTAGATTACCCGACAGGTAAGGTTTTGTGTGTGTGTGTGTGGTAACCAAATAAAAGAAAAGCTGTGAATATATGTTATAAATGTATTAAAAAGCTAAGGGTGAAATCTGCTAAACTAAACAGGAATTAATGCTTAGAGGTAGGGTAATGCATCACTGTTACTTTTTATGGATTTTTGGTGTGCATGTGTGTGTGTTTTACAAATTTACCATCAAGAGTACATATTACTTTTATAATGAAAAGCAAAGATTCATTTAAAAGCACCTGCCAACAGGAAAATCCTACAAATATATAAACCCAATGTTTACACAGAAAAGAAGGCGGTGTTGGTGCTATAGCCTCACAGGTTGTAAACTCCCCGTTGTGGTGGGCACCACTGTGCACAGGTGACCAGGTGAGCCCTGTGAGCCTGTGGGGCCAGCGGGGCAGGGTCCCCTGGGTGCTCTACGTGTGACCGTGGCCCCAGCCTGCTCTGGGTCTGCCTGAAGGACACTGGCCCCCACAGAGGTCCCAGCTGCCTGTGACCCCCTTCCCGGTCAGTGCTCTCCTCGTCCATCCTCCACTCAGGGCACAGGGACACCGCTACCCGGGTGGGTGAAGGTATTGGCACCAAACGTCAGGAAAAGGACAGGAAACACATTGTCAGACGAGCACGGTGGCCCAGACTGATCTTCCCCTGTGAGGAGGCTGCTACCAGGAGGGGAAGCAGGTGACAGAATCCCCAGTGCACGTACAAAGCAAGGCAGGCCAGGGGCAGCAGGACAGCGAGGCCATGCCATGCCAGGGGAGCTGCCCATCGGTTGCCGGGCTAGCCAGAGCGGGGCCACGAGACGCTATGAGCAGGAGGCTGGAAGCGAGAGCTGGGGCCAGGCCGGGGTTTTATTTGGGGGGTGCAATAACATGACTCAAACTTCGGGGACCAGGATAGGGGGGAGCCGAGGAGAGGGGTGAGTCGCTTTCCTGTAGGAAGGACAGAGCGGGAGGAGGTTGACCAGCTGGTCAGCATCTTGCCTGCACGCAGACAGAGCCGAGGGAGGGTTTAACCACAGCTGATGGGATGGAGATACCATTAAAAAACATAATAGATCATAAGTCATAAAAACTCTAAGACAGCAAAAGAATGTCATGGCGTCCCCCTATGGACACATTGTTTAGTCTGTACTATCCGTGAGGGTTTAGACAGAGGGATGACGACTCCAGGGAAACTGCCGCCCTGGGTCTCATTGGAGAGCCGAGACATAACCTGGGGACATTCTGTCACCGGTGACTGACCGGAGGACTGAGGTGGAGACCAAGCCGTTTTCTGCAGCCCCCCGCCCCCTGCCCCTTCTGCCCGGGGGGCTGTCCCTGCAGCCTCTATGCACGTGTTCTGCCTCGCGGTGGGTGGGCAGGCGGAGTTTTCTATCCAGAGGCCCAGTTCCCAGGGGAGGCAATGCACAGGGTCACAGCACAAGGGTCAGCAGGAGGAGATGCCCACACTCTCTGCCCTCTAACTCAGGTCCCAGGAAAACGTGTCAGAGGCAACTCCTCGGGGCACGTCTGTTGGGGTTCTTTGGTGACGGGCACCAAAGGGCCCCGGGTGTCCCCCAGAAAGGAGGCGTGGGGACCCGAGGGGCTGTCACTGGGGAAGGGTCAGACTTGGAGGAGAAAGGAAGCAGGGCGCATGCGAGGACCAGGAGGCAGGGCCAGAGACCTGGTCATTAGGACAAATCCCCATTGGCCACTTTGTCCCTATCTCGGTTCACCAAGAACAAGACGAGAGAGAGAGAGAGAGAGAGAGAGAGAGAGAGAGAGAGAGAGAGAGAGAGAGAGTGAATCTGACTGGCTGACTGGCTTGGTTCACACATTCACACATTGGGGGGCGGGGGGAGGCCAGACCTCCTGCAGCGGGGGGGCAGTTCTCCAAAAGGAAACAGGGGTGCTGCTCCCCAAAGAAGCAGAAGGCAGCTCCCTGCCCTCACACTGAAGAGCAACGCCCTGGGAGCACCACCCTCAAAGGCTTTGGAGCCGCGTCTCCCAGATAGTGGCTGCCCTGACATCCATCACCTTCACATCCCGACGCAGCAAAAGATCTCACTCATCAACCCCCTGCCAACGTGCGTGGAGCAGCGACTCCACTCCTAGCACAAAAGCCCAAGGTCAGAGAAGGTACCAGAATCCTGGGCCCCAAAGACTCTCCAGAGGGAGAGGCCATGAAAGTGGGGAAATCCCCCAGGAGCGAGGGGCGGGCGCGGGCTCGAGGGGAGCCGGGCGCACTTTCTGAAAGGCGGTTGTCAGCTTATCCAGGGCACTCGCGCCCCTCAGGGCAAGACATTCAACCCCGATTTCCTCTCCGTTTCTGTGACTCTGTGCCTTTCTACCTTCATGCTGCAAAATCTATATTTGGATGTTAAAGAAAAAAAAAAAAAACTAGGTTGGATGGGAGAAATAGGCACGCTATAAAATAGTTCCTAATTTTAACACATTTTTTATAATGAAGGCGCTGCTTTGAAAGTCTGCTGCCTCCACATATGCGGATGATTTCGCTTGACTTATTAACTTCAGTGGCACCGAAGGATGTTTGTACTTCTGACAGCTCCTGTGTTCCCCACGCCACGGCGTGGCCGCGGCCCGGGCCACCTTGAACCAATTTACTTCTGAGCCCCAGGAGGTGCGTGAGGGGCTCTGCAGACACGGCTCCCCAACCCTCTCCCGGGGGCGGGCTGCCTGTGGGTCCCCTGGCGACAGACCAGGCTCGGGGACCCACAGCCTCTGACACCCGAATATGAATAAAAAGGAAAAGCAGAGCCTGGCGATGCCTGGCCGTGTCATGGATTTCTGGAGGGATCCGCAGGGGCCTCGGAAACCTCCTGGGTCTGGCCTTGCCTACGGGGCTGCAACCAAGGTACGCGGGTGCTCCAAGGCAGGAGTGAGAGAGGAGAAGACCCATTCCTAAAAATGAACTTGGCACCATCATTTGGATTTCTGTCCCCGAAAACTCCCTGGGAAGTGGGAACCAAGGAAACGGGCCACCTCCCGTCTCGCTGAAAGTCCAAGGGCACTGCACCACGCATGCCTCCCCATCACAGGAGTTTTCACGGGTCGGGAAGGACATGTTTGAGTGACACCTGTGTCCTCAGGAGCGAGGCCCGGGTGCCATCCAATTCCCTGACCCCGAGGCAGCCTGCGTGATCCCCAAGCCACGCAGCGTCCTCGCTGTCCTTGCCAACTTCCCACTTGGCCGCCCTTCAGCTAGACGTCCCGGATCAGCACGAGCACCCCTCGGTTTCTGCTTGCTGGGAGGCAGGCTACCCAGGCCCTGGGGTACCACAGCAGGGTCCTGCTCAGCAGGCTTCCTGCCAAGGGCCCTCCACAGGCCCTGGAATTTAGAGAGGGACGCGCCCTGCCTGCCAGGGACCCACCGACAGCCCACTGTCCTCAAGCCCAGGGGATGGCAATGCTTGCACAACCAGAGGGGCAACTTGGGGTACCCGGGGCAGAAACTCTCTATCCAGGCCCAGCAACCTCTCTGGTCCAGATGGATGAATTCCAGAGCAAGGGAGTGAGCAGAAACGTGAAGGAAGGTCAAGGCCTCCTGCGGAGACTGAGTTCTCTGCAGCCCCCTCTCTGGTGCTTCATTCCAGCCCCCCTCCCGCGCCCCCCCCCCCGAGCCTGCTGCCCACGCCACACTGCTCCCCTGGGAAGCCTGCCCGCCCTCTGCACCCTCAGACTTCAAAGGCATCTCCTGTTGTCAGGGGAGAATTTAGGATCTCAAGATCAAACGCTAGAATCCAAAGCAGTTTGCAAAATTGCACACACTTGGCTACGTCCCTAGAGTTACTATTTCGGTCCCCCCACCACCTCCCCGAGACAATTACCCATAAATCCCAGGGAAAGGAAGGGGTGTGCGGGCCTGGTGCCTCTGTGGAGAGGAAGAGAGAGCCGGCGGGAGGGCTGGGGATGTCACACGGGGAAAGAGAAGGGCTGGGGATACACCAGCCTGCTCTCTCAGTGAGTGAAATGGGACGGAGGTCCCCGGTCACCATCTCAGACACATGCGCCTTTGTGATGGGGCGCTAGGGCTCACCCCTCCAAACCAGCTTGCAGTATCCATAGTAGTCCCTGTAAGAGTTTGGATGAGATGAAATTACTGGTTCCTGGAATATTTGATAAAACTCCCCCCTCCAATCATCTGGTTCTCCTGCCTTCTTTGTGAAAAGATTTTTAACCACCGATTCAATTTCTTTAATGGTTGTAGAACTATTTCCTCTCGAGTCAGTTATGATATTATATTTTTTCCTCGTATTTTACTCATTTAATTGAGGACTTCAAATTTATTGGCATGCATGTTTTATTCATCATACCCTCATCAATTTAATCTCTACATCATCCTTTTATTTCTTAAATCATTCGTTTGTACGTCCTTTCTCCATTTTTCTCAATTAACTTTGAAAAATGTTTGTCTGTTTTATTCATCTTCTCAGAGAACCAGCTCTTGGCTCTGTTTGTTCTCTCATGTTGTAGCGTTATCTTCTGTCCCGCGCATTTCTTCTCTGACTTGTAGTCTCCCTGCTGGTTTCCCTGGGGTTTAACCTGCTCTCCTTTTTCTCTGCTGTTAAACCAACTTCTCGTTCATGCTCAGTCCTTCTCTTTTCTATTTAGATTCCCTCTTTGGTCTTTTTTTGTTGTTGTTGTTAATCCTCACGTGAGGATATTTACCCCATTGATTTTTAGGGAGAGTGGAAGAGAGAGGGAAAGACAGAGAAACTTCGATGTGAGAGACATACATCGACTGGTTGCCTCCTGCACATGGGCCCCGGCCGGGGATGAGCCTGCAATCCAAGTACCTACCCTTGACCGGAATCGAACCCAGGACCCTTTGGTCCACAGGCCGACACTCTATCCACTGAGCCAAGCTGGCTAGGGCTAGATGGCCCTCTTTTTACTATTTCCACTTCCTCCCACACACCTTGATATACACATTTGCTGTCAAACAGTTGTACAAAGTGTATTATTTCCTTTTTCTTTCATTTGTGTCCCATACACTGCTTAGAGGGGTTATGTGACATGTTAAATAAATGACTTTTTCGGGTTATATTTTCATAATTGCTTCCTCAAGGCCTCACAGCCTGGCCAGTGCCCCTCTGGTGCTGCCCTGGGAATCCATCGAAGGGATTTGTGGCTGGAGCAGGTCAATCTCACCGTATATGACAGCCACGGTGGCACATGGGGACAGCCTGGGGCCCCTGGTACCCATTCCAATCACATCACAATGCCCGGCATGCCTTGATTTGCCACACCCCAGGCGGTTCCAGCGGTCGCTGCACTCGAGAATCAGTGGTGCCCACCTGGTAGATTTTAGAGCCAGTTTATATGCTTCCAAACAAGGTGTCCTTCTGTGTGGGTACCAAGTGGTACCCAGCTCTACATCTGTCCCTTAGATCCACGTGGGACTTGCTCACATTCTCTCTTTACTCTGAATCGATTGTGGGGAGTGGGAAGGGTCTATGGGTTTGTCCACTGCTCCTTGCAATGCCATCAAGTTCTTCTCACACTCCCGTTTGTATCTCGAAAGGCACCTACAAGTAGTCTGTCCTGTACGAAGTTTTCCTTGTATGGATAGGCCTTCTTTTATCTCTGTCCAGCCCCTCTGTCACAGGGTCCCAGCTCCATAAAATGAGCTCTTGTACGAAACAGCTCATTTAGCCCTTTTGTCCGTGTTGTCTGGCATTAATACAGCATATTGACTTGTTTTGGGGGTGAGTTAATTTTTTTTTTTTACATTTCTAATCTTCTGTGTTGTTGTGTCTATTTTAAACCTATAACTGTCTAACCTTTCCCAAGCCTGAATGTCAGGTTAGTATTAATTTCTATCTGGCCACTAAAATAATAGTAATAATGCTAATCTGCCTTTTAAAAACCATCGTAGACATCAGATTCTTCCCTAATTTGAGCTAAAGTGTTCCAAATAGTCAAAATGAGGAAGTGATATTCAGGTTAAGACTTCCAAAACACATGGTTGCAACAAGCCATGTCCCCCAGTGAGAGAATGCGCAAACAATCACTCCGTTGTGAAACAATATAAGTCTGACTGTCCATCTCCAATCTGGGCCATCGCTCAGTCCTGCCCCAACCGCACACAGACGGGTTTTAGTAAGCAGCACAGACACGATGGTGCCTCTAACCCTCAGCGACTGAGGAAACAAAGCAGAAGATGGATCTTTTTCGGGGTCGCCTCTCTGCATCAGGGTTGGCCATCTCTCGGGGTCCCAGTCCTGGTAGGTCCACCTGCTCGGCCCGGCAGGCTCTGCGGAGGGGCGGGGGGTGCCCGAGCTTCCCATCAGCTGCCCAGCCAGTCCCCGGGGGCGTTATCTTCAAGGATATGATTCGTGGGCAGGCCCGTGTTTACGAAGTCAGAGTTCAGACGATTCCCAACTTGCAAATGCTTTTACGTGCCATCATTCAAATGCCTCTGTTTTTTACGATTAATAAATTGTTTGCAAGGCACCTGTTGCCAACACCTAATTTTCATTGAACAGTTTTGCAGAGAACGCGGCCGAGTGTCAGCGTATAGTTCCTGCTTGATGTTGCGTATAATTTTTAGGATATTCTGAATGGCATGTGCTAATTATTTAGTACAATAGCTAATTTTATGGAGCTGAACGACTGTAACAGAAGGGCTGTAATTACGTAGAACAGGAATGTCTCGTTTCTTGTGAACACCCAAGTGTGGGAGGCAAGAAAGAAAAGGAAGGATAATGTTGCACTCCCCTCGGAAGAATGAAATAGTTAATGTTTCCAGGACTTTGTGACTAGTAACACTGGAAGACTAACCATATGTCCTAGACTTCTAAGGAAAACACTGTAGCTTAGCAAAACTTAGAGCAGTTCCTAAGATACGTGTTTAGATTTTATTTCCCAAAGGCAGATGAACATGCTTTTAAATTGTGGCTTATAGCACAGTCTCCAGTAGACCATAGGTCTCCTTAAGAAAGGGGGGAGCTCACCTGACCAGCGTGGCTCAGTGGTTGAGCATCAACCTATGAACCAGGAGGTCACGGTTCCATTCCAGGTCAGGGCACAAGCCTGGGTTGCGGGTTCGATCCCCAGTGGGGGGTATGCAGAGGTAGCCTATCAATGATTCTCATCGTTGATGCTTCTATTTTTCTCCCTCTCCCTTCCTCTCTGAAATCAATCTATATATATATAAAAGCCTAAGGAATGGAACAACCGGTCCACTGGTCACTATCATGTGTACTGACCACCAGGGGGCAGATGTTCCCACAGCAAACCTCCCGCAGCCAGCCCGCCCCGATTGGCCCCACCAACTTCCCGTGACCCCTCACCCCAGCCAGCCAGCCCTGATGGGCCCTGAGCCCCAATTGGGGCAGGAAACAGCCCCAATTGGCCCCAATAGCCCGCCACGCCATGGGACCCCACCCATGCACAAATTCGTGCACTGGGCCTCTAGTAAATATATATTTAAAAAAAAAAAAGAAAAAAGAAAAGGGGAGGAAACTTTTCCAGATTTTCGTGAGCTAGTGGCCTCCTCTGTGGGGCCTGGGAACAGTGATGACGCCCCCTCTGAAGGTTGCCCGGCGCAGCAACGTTCGCATGACGGAGAACTCCCAGGTAGGGTCTCTTTCGACCCTGGTGGGGAGGGCAGAGAGGGAAACTGAGGTTCCAAACCCTGTGACAATAGTGCTGAGAGCTTTAGACGATCCCCAGCTTTTCGCCAGGCGGTCCACAGAACCTACACCTGGCAATGAACCCCAGACGTGGTGTATGATTCGTGTATCACCCAAGAGCGTTTCCCTCCACATCTGTGTAATCATGAAAAATGGGAAACCGTCTAAAGACTGAGAGATGGTTTATTAAATTATGACCTGCCCAACCCAAGGATCTCACGCTATCATTAAAATTCCATTGAACACACATGCAGTGAGCCAGAACAAAGAGCCACATAGCCACATGCGAAGACCGTATCCTCTGTGAACACAGAACGAAAACTACTTGAAGGAACACAGCAGCATGTTCATCATGGTGTCTGGGTGGTCAGTTTACAAAAATATTGAAGTTTTTCTCTATTTTTTATTGCATATTTTTTACTTTACAATAAACTTCTGGTTTACAAGAAGAAAAAATGAAAGTGTTTTAAAATATAAGCACTGAAGGTCATCTTGGAGTTAAAGGCAAAGCACTGAGTCCGACTCCCAGAACCTCCCAGCAGCCTTTCCTCCCGGAGGCCGGAGGGCCCGTTCCTACTGAGCGCACCCTGACAGCGCCCTTTCTGTTTCTTGCCATTTCTCTCTCCTCACTCCTTCCTCACTCCCCGCACCGCTTCCCCTGAATCCAGCTCTTTCCCTCCGAATCTGCCGCTCGCTCAGTTCCTTGTTCGCTCTCCTCTCTCCACTCTGGTCTGTTCCCGGGCCTCCACCTCTAGAGTTCCTTTTCCGTATCTTCCCCACAAATCACAATCCGTTTGCTTGCAAAAATTACTCTTGAAACTTCCATTTTTCTCCCTTGCTGATTCCTCCCTGTGTCCCACAGTTGCATGACTGGTTGTTAATAAAATTGGTTAAACCGTTCCGTTCACTGTTTTATTATCAACTGCTATTGACTGCGAGCAAGCCTCCCATTATTGCGGTATTTGCAGAGCGTTCGGTAATGCGCTTCTGAACAGCGGCTCCACAGAATAGTTTATTAGTGGATTAATTATATGACTTTTGAACCCCACACAAACGCGACGATCCGATGAAATATGTCAGCCGGCTTTGCCAAATGCAGGAGACTGTGTTGTTGCCTGATCCGACGTGCCAATAATATAAATGTTTTGTTAGGCGGGCCTTTACACCAGCATCGTCACTTCCAGATAGCCTTAATATTTATTGTAATGCCAAAGTAATGTCAGCATTATTTACAGATTATGAGAAATAATTTAAGGCTTGAGCAAACTTGCTGTCGGACTGTAACAAGTTTCCTAATCACAGAAATATTTATTGCGCGGCAGTCGGCACACACACCACGCCTTCCAATAACGAGCAGATACCAGAAAGTTTTAACTGTTTTACGTCTTGTCAAAATATTTTCCGGTGGGACTGGAATCTTCCCCGATGCGCTGAGTAACACTATTGATTATATTGTGTAGTCGGTATAACCTCACCTTTTGTATCCAAAAATCTTACGGTAAATTGTTAGCTTTCCGGAGCAGCAAATAAATCATTATACTAAATATAGGCTGTCAGGTGAGTTCGGTACTCAGCACAACCTTAGCAATTAGGCGTCTTATCTGTGCTTTTTGTAGAACCACTACTTTATTTAGCAGTGCATTAAAATAAAGACTGTTTGATGGGCTCAGTAGGAAACAAAGAGAATGAAGCCGAGAGAGAAGAGGCATTAAAGTCTTTTTTTTTTTTTTTTAAATTACACAATTCCGGATGTTAACAATGAGTCCTGGCCGGTTTGGCTTAGTGGATGGGGCATCAGCCTGCAGACTGAAGGGTCCCGGGTTCGATTCCAGTCAAGGGCACGTCTCCAGATTGCGGGCTCAATCCCCAGTAGGGGTCGTGTAGGAGGCAGCCGATCAATGATTCTCTCTCATCATTGATGTTTCTATCCCTCCCTCTCTTTCCTCTCTGAAATCAATAAAAATATATATATTTTTAAATGAGCTCTTTTTAAATATTGTGTCGCGGGGCAAGTTGGGGGATGTGTTCCCTACACAGTACCGAAGGGAACCTGTCAAAGAAACTAGCTCATTTCCAAGGCGGTTCCCATGGCATCTCTGCCCCAACAACTAAGCCAGCTGGCCCAGGCCAGGGCCCTGCTCGCAAGTGCCCTTTCCGGTGGGTGAGTCTGGCTTGCTCAGGGCCATGGAGCCGGCCCTTTGACTTTCCCATCATGCCCTGCACGTGTGTTTGTTTTGCTTCTTCCAACCTCCAGCGTCACATTCCTCAGCACATCGTTTTCGTTTGGTTCGATTCTTCCTTAAGACCGTCCAACCTGCTGCATTTTAAAGATGTCTTAATTAGTCTAATCCTGACGGGGCTCTTTCCAGCTCCTGTTGGCAGAGGCAGATTTCAATTAGCATCCCGCTCCCCCGCTGCGAATGCCCTTGTTCCGGCTCTCTCTCCCGATGTGTGACGTTGGGTGCCACCTCTCCTCAGCTTTCCTTCGCCTCCCAAACGAAACGGCTCCTGAACGCGTCAAGGCACCAGGCACACGGGAGAGTTCTGGCAACGACTCTGCAAGGAACATTTCAAGGAACGCCATTCTGTTACGCAGCCTCTGTTCCCAGGCCTGGAAGCTTCGAGAGGAGGAGGCACGCACACCCTTCTGTCCCACTATTCAGGCCTCGGGCCTTCTCCTCCGTGGACGATGGAGAGTGTAAACCACGGACACGGTGGTGCAATCCGGGCTTAGATTTATCAGCAGCCAGCGAACAGGAGTGAAAGGCTTTCAGATCCGCGAATGCACTCAGCCTTCCCATGAACCCTGTGAGGTGGGCATCGCTGATGCCCATTTTATAGATGGCATTGGAGTATTTTAATAGGGAGGCCCACCTGGCGTGGCTCCATGGTTGAGCATTAACCTGGGAACCAGGAGGTCACGGTTTGATTCCCAATCAGGGCACATGCCCGGGGTGTGGGCTCGATCCCCAGTGTGGGGTGTACAGGAGTCAGCCGATCCATGATTCTCTCTCATCATTGATGTTTCTATCCCTCTCTCCCTCTTTCTTCCTCTCTGAGATCAATAAAAACATTTAAAAATATTTTCATAGGTAAAATATTTTACTTATTCCTTTAACTCAGTAACTAGGCTGCTAGAGATCTAAAAATCACACGTGCGGCTTGCAGGAGGCTCCGTGGGACCTGCTGTGCTAAAAGCTCCCATCTCCCCTCCAGGAATGACTCCAGATGGCTGTCTCCGCCTGGACCCTTGTCTCTGCTTGGCCACCGGACACCTCCACTTGTCTGCCAGCTCATCGTCAGGGTGACCAGGCTGGCCCCCAAACTCTCGGTCATTGCTCCGTCCCACCCCAGTCCCTGGAGCGTCTTCGTCCTCCCAGGTGACCTCCCCCTTCCTCTCCCCCTTGACCCCTCACCCCAGGCTATTTCCCAGGCTGCTCCATTGTTTCTAAATGTGAACAAGGATCGTCAAAACAATGAACACAGAGAGAAACTGGAAGCAGCCTAACCCCCAACAACAGGGGGCAGGTTCATCTCCATGATGCAGGGACAGCAGGTGAAGATGTGGGATGGCACGAAAACATGTCTACGGACCACAGAGGAGAGACAGAGCGGGATGTGCTGCAGAAAGGGCCATCTCCCTTCATAGCAGAAGCGCCATGCCGATGCCCCGAGGACGCACACGAGGAGGACAAGGTCTATTAATAGCGGCTGTTGACGGCTGGTGAGAACGCAGATGACTTTCAGTTTCGCTGCCGAGTTTTGTTTTGCTCCCAAGTTTTCTAAAAGGAACACAGATCGCTTCTAAAATAAGAAACAGAGAAGAAGTGCGTCTGGCTGTCTTTGTGGTCTTAAGGTATCATCCCTATCCGACTCACCAGTTGCTTTTTATCAAAAGCCCTGTCTGTGATGCCACTTTGTAATGGCAAGGAGGAACCATGTCACCCGGGAAGTGGCATTGATGGTCCACGGGAATGCTGTCTCCCAGGGGACACGGGGAAATGCCTGGAGACATTTTGATTGGCACAAGTACTGGCATCTAGTGGGTAAAGGCCAAGGATGTGGGTAAATAGCCTACAATTCACAGGATGCACCCCCCCCCCAGCCGCCCCCTCAAACAAAGAACCACCCAGCCCCAAAGTCAATCGTCGGGACCACTGTTGTTCAGTATCACCGCGGAGAGAGAGTGGTCTCAGCCAACGTTTGTTCAAGGGGCCATGTTCAGGTGGTCAAACAAAAAGTACCTCCTCGTGAGCCTCAAGTCCAGATCAGGCCCTCGCAGGGTTCCCGGGTGCAGCCGCCTGACACCGAACCCCCAATTAAAATAGGAATTTGATTAGTTATCCAACTACGAGCTCGCCCGAGGTATGACACTTTGCGGGAAATAGCGTGGTCACCCACAGGGAGACGGTGACGGGGAAGGAAGAGAAAGCCCCTCCTGGGCTGAGAGGCGGCGTGGGGGCCTCGGGGCGGGAGGCCGCGCCATCTGCGGAGCCTGCCCTGCTGGACCGCCGCGCCGCGCGTCTGCAGTTCTGAGCGCGGTGTGTCTGGCGCCCTTCACAGGCACTACATTAACCGGAGTTCATTTGAAATTCATCATTTCCAAAGAGATCCAAGACACGGGGGGTTTCGCTTCCAGGGTTCCAAATCAGGCATCCAAAATGCGCCGCGGAGACGCAGCATCTGGAAGTCGACGCTTTTGAAATTTATCTACAAACAGGAGCAGCTCCCCACCGGGCTTCCTCCAGAAAAAGCAAGCATCCCTCCCAACATGCCTGGCCAGAGCCTCGACGGGCCTCCCCCCGGACAAGTAGGACAGTTAGAGCTAACACTGAAGTATTCGCCCCAGCCGGCATGGCTCAGTGGTTGAGCGTCAACCTATGAGCAAGGATCACCATTCGATTCCCAGTCAGGGCACATGCCCAGGTTTCGGGCTCAATCCCCCATGTAGGCAGTGCAGGAGGCAGCCGATCAAAGATTCTCTCTCATCAATGATGTTTCTGTCTCTCTCTCCCTCGTTCTTTGTGTGTATACATGTATGCATGTAGATTTGCATGTATATATGCATATGTATATAACATCCATGTATACACACAAATAACCATGTATTATATATAGCTAACATGTACCATGTTTATATATAATATATATATGTATATTTAACTTTCAAAAGGATTTGAAGCTGTTAATAGGAAAAATATACACATGGAATAGGACAAAACACATTAAATGAGAATGAATACAGGTTCTTTTAGGACGTGCCAGGAAGTTCCCTTCTTTAGGGACAGCATGCATTTCTGAGCTTCCTACTGGCCACGGCAGTCAAGGAGACCACTGTCTTCCTAATTCTCATCCCCCCAACCAGCCTATGAGTTAATATAGAAGAACAAACGCTACCCTGAGAACATCTAGGGACGCAGAACCCCAGCTCTTCACAAGAGGCCTCTGAGGGCGAAATGAGCAACAGCTTCAAAAAATACGAGATATCCTGTAAACGGACTTTTTAAATATCAAAGTCTTCTATAAAACTCAAGAGCATGACATGAAATGAAAGCTCAGCGTAGACACCTTCCCACCCTTTGCCCCAATCATAACATTTTTGAAAATTATGAACCGGCTGCACTGTTTCCTGCCAGTGGTGCGATGGAGCTTCCACTCGGGCCACTGTGGCCTGCATGGCCACTGACACCATCCTCCATAGGAGAACGCCTTCCAGCCTCCATTTCTCTTTTGCCTGGAGTCAACTTGGCGTTCCTAGAGTGAGCCCTTTTCATTGTGCGAACAGGCCGTTTGGCACACAGCCGCATGTCCGTGCGTCCGGCTGCGGGAGTGAACAGATAACACCCCCCACCACCCCCCCACTTCCCCCACCCCCCCAACCGGCACCAACCTCCTGTGACTGTGTGGATTCTCCCGCTGCCTCGTGGCCGGAGGATGAACTGCTGATGCCTGGCGAGATGGGGCTGGTGCTCGGGGGACCTCCCTGCCCTCAGCTCGCTCCCAGTCTAGACCGGGCTGGGCAGATTGTACGGGAATAATGGTCACAGCCAACGGACAGCCAGTCCCCGAGGGCGCTTGGAAGAGCAGCCCGATGCCCTCCCACAGGAGCCACCCATCACCTGGGGATGCGATCCACCCCCCGCCAGCTCACACCTCACACACACACACACACACACACACACACACACACACACACACACACACACACTCAGACAGCATCGCGAGGAGGAAATGCCACTTTGTGGAGTACAATGAAAAGAAACAACTAACTAGGCCTGCCCTGCCCCCCTGAAAATCAGAAACCCAGACAGCGTAAATAATGACAGGAGTATCTCTCAGGCCCCGTGACAGACAAGGAGGGAAGGTGCGCTCCCCACAAAGGCGGCACACAAAGGCGGGCGCTCGGATGAATAGGCCCGCGTCTGCCTCGCTCTGCGCGGCGTGCCACACACGCCAAGTACCTGTGGGCGCTTAAGACGTGCCTTTGACGGGTGATGAATACCGTCATTATTACATCTGCCATTATGTGTTTTAGTGAATGAACCTTCCTTATCAATCTTTATACCCCCGATTTCAACGGTATTAATTCAACCAACTCCAGGCCCAAGTGCTTTGCTAAATACCAGTCCTCAACTCTTGTCAAAAAACAATGCGTTTGATTTTTTTTTTGCGATGTCACATGCCAGTAGCAAAGAAAACTTAAACTCACACGCCATCTTCTCACACGGCTCCAGCGGAAGGTGGGTCCGAAGGAAAAGAAAAGAATTCTTCCCCAGTCCCCGATCCGCGCACGGCGGCGCTTTAATTTTCACGTGATAATTGAAGACTGCTTTCAAAATGCCACTTGTATTAGCAATCTGTGATTTTTGAAAACAAAGAGCCATTGTTTCTGGAAGTCGTTGCTTAAAAAGTAAATACTTGGATATGGCTGCCGCACCACAAGCATTTCCATCTTATTTATTTCATGGGAACAATCGCTGCTGAGAGCAGGGCGGGCACTAAACCGAACAACACGCAATGTCTTTTCATAAAAACAAGACGGCGACTTCCCCAGCTCCCCTGGCCATGTCTAACGGGCCTGCCTCTCTCCCGCTCAGCTCAGCAGCCTTTTCTGCCCAGCCCCCGAGTCTCACCCTCCTCTAAGACTGTACGCTCTATCATTTTAACACTCGATTAAGAAACCATGAATAGCCCTAACTGGTTTGGCTCAGTGGATAGAGCGTCAGCCTGCAGACTCAAGGGTCCCAGGTTCAATTCTGGTCAAGGCCATGTACCTTGGTTGCAGGCACATCCCCAGTAGGGGGTGTGCAGGGGGCAGCTGATAGATGTTTCTCTCTCATCGATGTTTCTAACTCTCTATCCCTCTCCCTTCCTCTCTGTAAAAATCAGTAAAATATATTTTTTTTTAAAAAAAAAAAAGAAGAAACCATGAATACTCCTCTCTCTCTCCCTCCCGTCTCCCCTCCCTCCTTCCTTTCCTCCCCAGATCAGCAGGCTTCCATGCTATATAAGCAGACATCAGGCTAAGGGTTCAGCCATGTGACCAGAGGTAAGACTGAGTCCTATGGGCAAAGTGCTCACAGTCAAGGCAGACAGAGCATCAGCTACAAAGTAAAACCAGGGGCCGGGGGGGTGGGGCATTGCAGCCACTGAGCACAGTGCAGGGGGTCTTGGAGCGGGGAGTCACTAGTTCAGGGGGGTGGGAGGGACTGGGAATAGACTCCCACTACAGGTCAAGAAAACAGGAATAAACACAAAAGCCTTCCTCACCGCCCTTGGAAAGCTCAGAAGACGACAACGTCTGGGTAACACTGACTAGGCACCCCATGCCTCCTGCCAGCTGAGGTTTCTTGAGAGCGTATCGATCTCACTTCACCCTGCCACTTCAAGAGCCCCGGACAGCATTACACACATGAGGTCACGTGGCTCAGGGAGTGTCAAAACGGGAACCCAGGGAGTCCGGCCGCAGATTCCATATTTACAACCACACCCCCAGACCACCAGCATGAAGCAGCAGCCTACAAACAGGGTGGCAGCGCGAGGGGGGCAGGGGCTGTGGGTGCCAGGACAGAGAGGGAAGGAGGGGGCGCACGGGTGGGACAGCCAACTGCTGGGGGTCAGGGATGGCTGCAAAGAGCAAGGCTTAAACTGAGTCTTAAAGATTCAACAGGGGTTCACAAGCCGATGAAGAGGAAGGACAAGCGTCCTTGGTAGAGGGATGTCAGATGTGAGCAGAGAGCGCGGCAAACCGGCAAACCCCATCCGCCTGCCCTCCCTCACCTGTGCAGGAGGTAGGCTCCCGGCGGGGGCGGGGGGGGGAGTTAGGGGGGCAGCTTTCCGCAGCAAACCCTCCAGGCTGCAATCCATGGCCCCAACAGGTAACTGTGGCCAGAACTGAAGGGGCTGGGCGCTTCCCTTAAGTCAACTCCCTCGGGAGCCCAAATGAAGCTAACAAAAGAGAAATTAAACACAGTGCGGGGTCAAGCCCTTTGACATAAGTGTCGACTCAGACTTTCAAATAAAATTAGAAGACTCTTCTAATAATGATATAGAATGGCAAACAAGGTCCAGGGGCAGGCGCCTGCGGCAAGAAATGACTAATCGTATTTCGCAAAAAAGCAGCGGGCTGACCCTCCCCGGGATAATGGTGCGGGGAAGGCAGGCAGGGGGCGAGGGGGCCCGAGGTTAATGTTAAGTAGCGATCCATCTGCCCAGCACCCCCACCCGCTCCTCCATATTCATAGGAAGCCACGGCCCATCCATATTCATGACGTCCGGAGAGTTTTAAAGTAACAAAGCGCTTGCTGGGAAGATTTCAGCGCCCATAAAGTGCCTCTGGTGCCGGACGCCATCCACCTGGCCCACTGACCTCACCATCACAGTGAAGTCATCGAGGAAAACGCCAGTGAGGGGCTGGGACAGGCCCGGTCTCCCGTCAAACACAAAATGCGCCTCCTCCGATGGGCACTGGCTGGGTGCCAGGCACAGCGCCCAACAGGGGCTATGTGGGGGCTCTGGGCTCCTGTGGCTTGGGTGGGATCCCAGCTACATCACTGCTCCCTGCCTCAGTTTCCCCTACGTCAACCTGCCAAAATAACAGCGCGCACCTCCAATGGCGATGTGCTCAGCTCCAGAAGCATTCCCTGCGATTCTCCGGTGTGATGCTGCCAACACAGGACGGAGGTGCCATCAAGCCCGGAAGAGGGGCAGGCCCCGGGGCAAGGTGGCTCAGCAGGTGAGCCTGCCACACCCACCACTCCAGGGCGCTCAGCTAGGGGAACCGAGGTCTCGGGGTGCACCCTGCTCCATTAACAGGCTCAGCACAGCTCCCCAGGCCTCGGATTTCCTCGTAGAAAGTAGCTTCTGCAAAGAGCAGACGCCCCTCTGCCAGCCACGTCGGGGTTCAGCTTTCCATGTGTAATCGATTCAGACTCATCAGGCAGATGCCTCGTCCTCGCACGGTTCCTGGGCCCCGTCTGCAGAGCGGCAGGCCCTCTGTCACCAAACACAGGCTGGCTCGGAGTCTTTTTAGGGTGTTTACCGATTCAGGACAGCCTCCCACCTGCCCGACGACAACCCCATTCGCCATGGCAAACGTCGCATATCACTGGTGGGATTTTTTTGTTTTTTTTTCAATTTCGTAGAAAAAGAAAGGGAAACAAGGAACGCTAACATGGCCCAGGGCAGCGAGACACTGTCAAGCCAGGCGTTCTGAGGAGGGAGGGTCATCTTCTGACCAGCGCATGGGGCGGGGACGGGGTGTGTGTGTGTGTGTGTGTGTGTGTGTGTGTGTGTGTGTGTGTGTGTAAGAACCTATGGAGAGATTATTCGTGGTGGTAGTCTGGCAGCTGCCCTACAGTCAAAACCTTTAAAACTCTGTCACCCCATGTTCCATACAGACCCCAAGGGCCTTGTGGGCTTGGCTGTGACGCCCGGTCTTTCGGGCAAGAGGGAGAGTGAGAAGGGCTAGTCCCTGGGCCCAGAGGAAGCGGCCGGGCCTAGAACTCAGGCGGAGGGCCCTGTGGCGCCTCGGGCAGCTCAGGCTGGGTGTCTGCGTCTCTGTGTGTCCCAGGGGCAGATGGCACAAACCAAACATCCAACACATGTCAACATGTGTGGGAGGGGCGTCTGGGACCCAAGTCACTGACTTTTCTCTCCAGGAGAGGTTTGCCAGGCAAGGTAGGCCCGGGGCAAGAATTTGCCCCATCCCCAGATTTAGAGGAAGGAAGGAAGGAAGGAAGGAAGGAAGGAAGGAAGGAAGGAAGGAAGGAAGGAAGGAAGGAAGGAAGGAAGGAAGGAAGGAAGGAAGGAAGGAAGGAAGGAAGGAAGGAAGGAAGGAAGGAAGGAAGGAAGGAAGGAGAGAGGGGGAGGGAGGAAGGGAGGGGAGGGAGGGAGGGAGGAGAAGAGCTTAAATCACTTCACTCTGAGGTAAAACCCACCCTGCGCAGAGACTGCGTGGACAGGTCAGAAGCAGAGACCACCGACAGCTCCTGGGATACACAGAGGCAGTGGCCCTGCCGGACCTTGGACCTTGATCTGGAGTCCTGGCCACATGTGGGTCTCTGAGGGCATCCAGACCACAACCACATCTCCAACCCCCTCCCCAAGCGAGCGCTCCCCGCGTTCTGGGAAGATTAGGGGCGAGCAAGGCGGATTCAGAAAGGAAGCTCGAGAAGAGTGGGGCAGGGGGTAGGGAGGTTGGGGGAAAGCAGGTAGAAATAGATTGAATTCAGCTAAACAAACGGGAGCATGAAAACCCGTGCTCAGAAGCCAAAATAAGAACCCCCAGCCTCTGGGGCATCGCTGAGCCCCGCCAGGCGCGGGATGCTGCTCTCTGTCATCTGATGGCCTGGACCCCTGCGCAGACCGCGCCTCCCGCAACCCCGGGCCTGGAGGCGAGGGTCTGTCTGGGCAAAGGGAGCCCGGTCTTCTCAAGTTAGACGGCTCTTCAGAAAGAGTGAAAAAGGTGGCAGTTGGGGTTCCACAGTCTGGGTGGATTTCGGAAGGAGCGCAGAGGCGCTTCCCAGGCAGCGCCCCCTCCCCCGCCCCTTGGATGCCGCCCCACCCCGCAGTGTGCCTTCCTGCCAGTTCTAGGTCGCACCCCGGGCGAGGGATGAGGGGGACTCCCGTCTGTCTCGGGGTCGAGGCCTCTCTGGGGGTCACGAGACAGAGCCTCATAAAGGCGCCCCTAAACCAAGACAGTAGGGCGGCCTGGGCGCTGGGACACAGGCAATTTCAGCTCCAGGGCGGGCGCGCCACCCCTGGCCAAAGGCAGGCAGACAATGCGAACGCTGCGGGGTTGCCCCGTCTGGCCTGGCCCCCCTGGCTTTCTTTTTTTTTTTTTAATTATTGTAGTTATTGTTGGGGTTCAGTTCTGCACTGACACGAAGTGAGACCAAAATTCCGAGCCAAATGTTTCACCGACACCCTTGTCACCGCGCCAGACTCCAGCCGTCTGCGCTGGAGACCAAGAAACCTGGGCAGCTTCTCTCGGGCTCCCCCCCGCCCCACTCCAGTCCCTCCGCGTCCCCAGGCTTCCTTTTCCCCTGGGCTTCCGAGCTGCCAGGGTGGGGACTTCGTCCGCAGGCACAGCCACAGGTGGCTACTGAAGAGGGTGGCCAGGGTCCCCTCTTCCTTCCCGGGGACCCTGGCCCCGCCCCCGCGCCGGGCACTGGGGCGCGGGCGCCTCCTCCCTGCTTGACCCTGCAAGGGGCGGGGCTGCCTGCGCGCTGGGCTCTGCAGACCTGGGCAGCCGGTTTCCCGGCCCCCGGCATCCTAATTCTCTAATTCACTAATTCACGGCAGGCAGGAGTGACACCCCCCTGACAGAAGACTCCGCTTTGATTTGCACAGACATTCCCAACACTGTAAGTGCTGGAAGTTTTTGGAGGGTCTCAGTATTTATATTTTTTCAGGAGGGAATGCCAAACTGGTCAATCAAGTAAGACAGAGTGCCATGGGATAGAAGCTTCCAGCTGACAACGCAGTTAAAAGATTTACACTAAGGAAAGAGTCACGGTGCGTTCCAGGCGGATGACTGCATATGGAGGCACCACGCACCTGTGATAGCGGGGCCTTTTCACCTTGGCAGTGACCGTAGGTCCCCATTTGGAGAGATGACCGAAGTCTAAATGAAGACCTTGGGTGAGTATGAGGCCCGGCCAGTTGGCCCTCCTCATCCCCCAGGTTCCCCTCCACCGGCCCTGGGGAAAAAACATGAGAGGCCAGAATTCAACCCTTTCACTTATAAAATGGGTAAACCGAGGCACCAACAGGTGAACAGTGCTGCCCCGGGGAGTTGAGGTGGCGACTAACCCATAAAGCACAACAAGCCCTTTCTGTGAGATGATCTTACTCTCAGTTCCACTCTACAGATGAGAAAACCAAGGCCAAGAGCAAGTGGCCACATCTAGCATCCTGCTGGGAAGGGGCTGACCTGGGACACCCCCCCACACACACAGACAGTGCTGCACTCCTTCCCCCCTCGTTTTTTGGGTCCGAGAAACTTCCTCTTTGCGCCATCATTGGACTTGGGTTCCATCCGGTTTGCTGTGCCTCCGCCCAGACAGCTAACCCCCACCCCTTGTGGAACTGAAAAGTGAATTTTCTGAACTTTTAATTACATGCCCCACCCCAGAGCTCGTTTATTCTTATGGCTCCAGAGCAGGGCTCCAGCGAGAGGCATCTTAGACTGATAGGGGTTAAGCAGGCAGGTGTGTTGGTCCTGGCGCCTAAAGCAAAGCCACAGGGATGCATTGTTTTAAGAGGTTCAAGTTCACAGCTTCCTGTATGGAAGCCTCTTCATTTTCCTGGAGCCAAACTTAAATGCCTCTAAAAACTTGGCCTGCCATTCTCCTGTAGCTGTTAATTAAGCTTCCCAACTTTACCTGATGTTTACAGCTCGCTGGGAGTGAATAGCAAAATAAATTAAACCAGCAGCAAAGAAACTGAGGTTTCCCATACAATACGAGATGCAAAACCCAGGGAACAGTCTCCTCTTCGGGAATGTCCTCGCCCTGGCATGTGTTTCTAAGGGGGAACCCGGGCTTCGGGGAAAAGCCAACGTTTACTTTTTGAAAACAAAACGGGATGCCCCAGGGTTCATCGGTTTCCCCTGGCACCGCAGTCTGGGCTGGTCATTCTGCAAAGACCGGGCAGCCAAAAAGAAACAAGAAGAAACTAAGTGGAATGTGGGAGAAAGGCGTCCCTTTGTCAAGTCGGAAACCGAAACAGAAAGGATGCGCGCCGTTAAAAGCAACGACAGAAAGCAGAATGAGGAGGTGACGTAATGCGCATTCCAAAGCAGAGCCCAGGTAAAATGTGTAATTGCTTTGTTACTTTTTAAGCAACCTGTACACAATTCGGAAACAGAAAACATATTTAAGAAAAGGGCATTAAAAAAAAAGGGGGGGGGGAGAAACCCACACATGGAGAAACAGCTGATGTGCTTCAAACCGCCTGCCTCGAAGGTGTTCTTAAGATAAAGTCTTTAGAACATTATTTCTCAATTTTAAAATTTACATATGTGCTTTCTTCCTCCCGAAATGTCAGGCCCTGGGAAGAAAGGGCTGAGGAGGCCTTGAAACCTGAGCCCCAAATTGCTGCTGTAAAACGCGGCAGATCTGCAAGCCTTTGATGCCCAGAGGAAGGAAGCCTGTGCTTCACTCAGATAAACCCGCTACAAGGAAAAGAGCCCTGCCAGTTACTCTCAGCAATTCGATTCCTAAAATTTTGAGAGAATCAAGAGCCCACGCTGTGGAATGATTTGATCATTTGTTTTACAATTAGGGTTTTGCCGTCGGCCTCTCAAACAAATGCAAAAATGAAATGCGTTTTCATCGTCCTGGCTATTTATAGCTTTATACTGTTTTTTCATGTCCTGTTATAAAGAGCGTGGCGTGAAGAAGAAACTGAAGACTTCCTCGCTGGTGAGTGGAAGGAGGCACACTTCTCCTCCGTCCCGGGACACTCAGCCGCACCCTCACGCATCTGCGCGTCCCTGGGCCCACGGGTGGCCGGGGCCTGGCGGCCCTTGGCTGGCTGTGCCCCGTGTTCATTCCGCGCTGCCTGCAGTTCTCTCGTGTTCATGGGACTGTCCCGCAGCGCAAATTCTTGCGGACCAGCTCCAGTGGCTCTTTGTCTGGTTTCGTTTCCCACACTGGCCACAGAATTGTGCGTGACCTTCCTTGTGACTTGGGGTTTTTGATCTTTGACATAGACAGCCTTGAACTTTTAGAGACACCAAGAAATATTCCTCACCGTAGCCGATTTGGCTCAGTGGATAGAGCGTCAGCCTGCGGACTGAAGGGTCTCGGGTTCGATTCCGGTCAAGGGCATGTACCTCGGTTGCAGGCTCCTCCTCCCCGGCCCGGCTCTGGTCGGGGTGCATGCAGGAGGCAACCAATCGCTGTGTTTCGCTCACACCAATATTTCTCTTTGTCTTTCACTCTCTCTTCCACTCTCTCTAAAAAAAAAAAAATCAATGAAAAAAAATATCCTCAGATGAGGATTAAAAAGAAAGAAATATTCCTAATTCTCCATGAACAGGAAGCGGCCCAGTAAAAATGAAATGCTGTTATTATCATCGGCTTTCTTTCTTTCTACACTCCACACTGTTCAGACACCCCACCAACGTGCAAGGTCAATGTTTGTTTTGGTGAAAGAATGAGCTTTGGATTTGACGTGAAGACACGCGATTGAGCCCAGCCCCTGGCTCTGAGTCCCTTCGAGCAGGACACTACCCTCCCTCTCCCGCCTGTGACGCGGGGCTGTGAGGATCCGCCTCTATTCACAGGTGCGGCGATGGTGGAGACGGAGACGATGGCTGGCATCCACTGGGCACCTATTTTGCGTCGATTCCGTCTTTACGCATTTGCGTCTAATTCTCACCATGACCCTCAGAGCTAGAATTTTTGTGCACCCCCAGCCCACAGAGGAGGAAACTGAGGCACAGAGCAGTGGAGCAGCTGACCCATGTCACAGAGTAAAAAGCAAAGTCCTCGGGTCAGTTTCCCTCTGAGCCTTTGTAGGTCGAATTCAAAAGTGCATCCAAAAAATGCTTTGAAACAATTTAAAAAAAAAAATTGCGCCCAGTGCTCGAGATTATGTGCACATTGAACACTTCTGCGGTTGCGTTGATTTATGATGCTTTCGTAGGGGTCCAGAGAGCTGAGCCCAGTTTTGCCTCAATTGCCTGCCCTGGTTTGTGAACTAGAAATCTTTGCAATGCTTTCCACTTGTGAGATTCTGAGCTTTCTTTACAGAACCAAACCCTGCTCTTGGCCCCCTCCGGGGAGTCAGGCAGGACAAAGGTTTTGGGGAAACTGAAATTCCTTTGACCATAAATGAACCACCTAGGGAACTGATGCTCGCGTTTGCTGAGAGACTAGGCGCCATAATCGCGGCTTCCAAAAACGCCTAGTGCGCGTGCAGGATGGCAAAGGCCAACTCGAAAACAGCGCAGCTCTTCGCTGCACCGACTGTGACCTTGGGCAAGGTCACCTCTCTCCCCTTAGCCCTGGCCCCCTCATCTCTAAGTTGGGAATCTAAAACTGCCCATCGTGCCCTGGCTGGTTTGGCTCAGTGGGTAGAACATCGGCCTGTGGACTGCAGCGTCCCAAGTCTGATTCCAGTCAAGGGCACATGCCTGGGTTACAGGCTCCATCCCCAGTAGGGGGCATGCAGGAGGCAGCCAATCCGTGATTCTCTCTCATCATTGATGTTTCTGTCTCTCTCTGCCTCTCCTTCCTCTCTGAAATCAATAAAATATATTTTTTAAAAATAAAATTAAATAAATAAAACTGCCCATCGTGCCAACCTCACCAGATTGGATTAAGGACCCAGTGAAATGGTGGTGGATGGGGACTTGCCAGAGAGCACCCGAAACACGGAGAGGCTCCTGAGTTCAGTGTTCGTGCCCGGCCTGTCCTCGCTTTCCTCACATTCCCACTGCCCGCCTTTCTCAGATTCTCGCTCTGGATTTGTTTAGACTCTACACTGAGTGGCCAGATTATTATGATCTCTGAACGCATGATAATCTGGCCACTCAGTGTATATCCTATATAATAAAAGGTTAATATGCAAATTCTCCCCTCAACCAGAAGTTCGACCAGCAGGCAGGCAGGCCAACCGCCCATGTCCCTTCCTCCTGGCCAGGCTGGCCGGACCCCACCCATGCACGAATTCATGCACCGGGCCTCTAATACACACACACACACACACACACACACACACACACACACACTGAGTGGCCAGATGATTATGCGTTCAGAGATCATAATAATCTGGCCACTCAGTGTATTTACCAAAGAGGCAGGGGCGTGTGTGGGTGGTATTTCAGTGCCCCCTTGGTCCTCTCACTCTGTGGATGAGGGTGGTTCTGCCCCTTCCTTCCAGCTCGCTGCCCCCCCCCCCCCCCACCCTCCCTACTCCCTCCGAGCGCCCGCACCTTTTAGAACAGACCTAGAACTGGAAATTTCCTGAAGAGAAGGGCGCAGTCTTGCTCCCAGCAGCTAGTTTGTTTCCCTGGTTACTTTCCTGCGGAGTCTCAGTGAAAAACAGCATTGTCAGCCACTTGCACACGGGAAAACAGGAGCCCACCTGGGCAGTCTATCACCTTAGGTTTCAGGGAAAGGGTGGCTTGTACCCGCTTTGACTCATTACCTTGGCAAAAGTGTGGGTCTCTCGTGTTGGCACCCACTTCTATCATGTGCATGTTCATAAGAATCATATTCACAGCATCAGTAATGTGTGATTTTATAACTCGGCTATTTTCTTTAAGTGCCCGAGCAGAGTGGCCTAGAACATAGCACCAATATGCCCTAGCTGGTGTGGCTCAGTGGATAGAGTGTCGGCCTGCAAGGTCCCGGGTCCATTCCAGTCAAGGGCACATGCCCAGGTTGCAGGCTCAATCCCCCAGTAGGGGGCGTGCAGAAGGCAGCCAACCAGTGATTCTCTCTCATCACTGATGTTTCTATCTCTCTCTCCCTTTCCAAAATCAATAAAAATATATTATAAAAAAGAAAGAAAGTGGCATCAATACAGTTTACAAAGGCTTTTTTCTTGGCGATGCATTGCAGAGCTTCCCAAACATTGTTCCTGGGTGGAAAGGGAGCTTGTCTTTTCTAAATGCACAGCCCCACCTGCTAGTAACGAGGACGCACTCCCTTCCCGGGCAGATGTTATGAACCCAAAACCGACTGTGTAGGTGGGAACCCCTCCTTCTCCAGAAGCCGCCAGCCATGTCCTAACTAAAGTCACATGTTAGGAAATGTATTTATTTCACTTTATTTAAAATATTTATAGGTGCCTATGGTGTGCCCAGCGCTGGGGTAAGGCTTAACGATGCAATGTTAGCCTGGGCCTGGTGTGTTGTGGTATGAAGTCACGCCAGAGTATCTCTCTATTAAAATGTGTTTTCTAATAGCTGCCAGAGTCGTTTTCTCGGGGCAATAAAACAATGCTTCATGAACGATGGACACACATTAGGGTGTGTGATCCCAGTTCTTTGTGCTTTCAACATGAGGCCCCCTCTTGCGGAACATTTTCACAGCAAGTTGATTGCCATTTGACACGCATACAATTTAGGAGGATTGACTCATTACGCAATTTTTAAAAACTCTCGAATTGTCATTGTCAAATAATGATGGTTCGGCTGAGCAGTTTTGATGTTCTGAGAGTAGCCTTCTAAATCTACCCCACTGAGTAAACTCGTAAGAATTTCCAAGTAAAATAAAAGGATGGAAAGTTCACAGAAACTCAGCACGAAAGAGTTACACCAAACACTGATCCTGCTCACCATGAACACTAATAACATTAGTCCATGTGTCCTTTTTGGATGCATGGGTCAGAGCGAACAAAATCAACATTTGTTGAATATCTGCTGTGGGCCAAAAATTGGGCGAGGTATTTTCACATGAATCAGCTGCCTAACAAGCAGATAATCACTTCCCTGTACAGGAATGTAGAGGAAGAACATATCAACTCAGAGAGGTTAAGCTACTTGTTTGATGCCACACAGCGTTGAGTGGCTAAGTTTCTCATCACACAGCAATCACTCTGATCCCACAGCCCATGTTAATTCTCCCCTGGCCGCCCTGGGCTGCTGCTTATCACCAACCAGCTGCAGTTTGTTTTATTCTTCTGGTTCTAAAAATAAATGCATGAGCATCATTGCAAATTGAAAAAAAGAAATACAGTCTAAAGGTAAATGCTCATCCAGAATGGATACCCATAAAACAGTCACTCCTCTTTGCCGTCTTCTCTCCCGCCTACTGTTCTCATCACCATCCTACTGGGCTGGAGAAGGAGCGAGTCCACGCACAAAGCCTCAAGACCACTACCATCGTCCATGGTCTGTGCTTTTTCAGTAAAGAATTCCACATGTCAGTGTGTAGATCTCCAGGCTAAACAAGGCAGCGAGTCGGCTGCTCACCTGACATCCTGCCCCAGGTGGCTCCGAGGGCCGCAGGTGCCCGGTGCTGGCCGGGGCCATGTGGTCGGGCTCTCCGGCTCATCTGCGTCTATTTTTCACCGAGTACCACCCACACCCCTACCCCTGCGCTGACAATCCCCTGCCTGTTCTCCCCCAGACACAATGGAAAGTTAATTGAATGTTTTATGCCCTCGCAATATCAAAGAAATGAAAAGCACGTAGGTTTCAACCATATTTCAATAATCAGTGCATTCATTTTTACCTTTTAACTGACACTTGTACTAATTTCCTTAAATGCTCTCCCCGGTTCTTTTCTGATCTGTCTGCTTTGTCGGCTGACGAGGAGGGCTGACTTCAGATGCGGAGAGATTAGCTCTGGTTTCCTTAATAGCACAATTACGGGTCCTGTGATGTCTCTATCATAAAAGAGTGGGGACAGACTCTTAAAGTCACACCAGTTTATTACAAGAGTGGCAGGAATCATTTTAATTACTTGACTCTACAAAAGTTATCAAGATCGCCCTAGATGTCTGGGGCCATTTAGAAATTGCTGTGGGTAAAATGGGAGAACAGCATTTAGTAAGGTCCCCCCACCCCCACCCCTTTAATCTGACTTGGGTCGTTGTTATACATTTTAACCTTGAGGCCACATTTTTACGGGCCGCAGGTATAGGATAGTCTTGGGTAATGCAGGATAGGTTTGTTTCTCTGCATAGCCTTCAAGATGAGCTAGAAACGATCATTCTAAGTACTATTTGTGGCTTCCTATTTAAAGCCCAGGAAAAACAAAGAATATACTTCTGTAATTTTGTCAAACGCGTACCATGTTTAAATTCAGCAGTGACTGCAGTTCAAAAGACCAGATGTTCTTGTGTATTTATATAATTATTTTGCACAATAGTTTACCACCGGCACAAAAAAAAAAAAAATCAAAGCAAATTGTTGTATTCGGCATTTCTATGCTTGACAAAAAAAAAAAAAAATCTAGAGATTACATTATATTGAATTAATTCTAATTTTATTAAACCCCCCAAAAAAGAGGGAATGAGGGAGGACTAAGTGGAGAGGCAGGCATCTTAGTCTCAGGCTAAATTAAGTCCGAGCATAAGCAGCAGCATGGATCCGAGAAGAAAGGGCCTCGCGCTCATGCGCAGGGAGGGGCTGGGCAGGGTGACGCATTGTCAGTCTATTTTAGGAGGAACATTTGTTAAATTCTAATGAAAAATGTTGCACTTGAATGCTGGCAAAGAGACAATTAGTACTTTCCCCAGCCCTGCCAAGACTCAAAGGAAAAAGAAAAAAAAAAGAAAGAAAGAAGAAAGGATTTTAAAAGTAAAACAACAGCTAAGAGACATACGCACTTTTAGAACAACCTGGCCGGGGGCTGTGTTGTGGTGAAACCAGGCACTTCCAACAAAATCACCTAAAACTAAAGGGACCCTGAGCTACATTACGTGGGGACACTCAGGTGGGAGATGGCACAGGTTCCCGTAACGAAGGGCTGTTCTGATGATGCGTTTATTCATTTAAAAAGCAGGTCCTGGCAAGCAAGGGTGCTCACCTCAGAGGAAGGATGCTGGGGTAGAACCGAATGAGTGTCCTACCTGGCAATTAAAACACGATTTCAATTCTTAAATTTGTATCTTTTTCACTCTTTGTTCACATAGGTGATCAGTGTGAAAAAATACGGGAGGTGGAGACTTGATATAAATAAGTAGCACATCATGAAAGATGAAAATCTTTTCTCGTTAAATATTATTCAGATTTAGTAACTATTTTTTTTTCTCACAGACAAAAAAAAAATTGCTTTTAGTCCTGGCCAGTTTGGCTCAGTGGAGAGAGAGTCAGCCTGCAGACTGAAGGGTCCCAGGTTCGATTCCCATCAAGGACACTTACCTCCGTTTCGGGGTCCTCCCGGGCCCTGGTCAGGGCTCTCGCAGGAGGCAACCAACCGATGTGTTCCTCGCATATCGGTATTTCTCTCTGTCTTCCCCTCTCTCTTCCACTCTCTCTAAAAAATCAGTGGAAAAATATCCTCTGGTGATGATAAAAAAAAATTGCTTTTACTTAAGAGCTATGAGACGTAGAGGCTCAGAGAGGGGTTCCTCTGATAACACAGGACAAGCCTCCTTTGGGTACCCACTGGGTACAGCCCCGAAGGAGGGGCAGATGAGGCGCCGGGGCAGACTTCGGAGAAATTTCCTTTCGGAAGAAGTTGGCGTTTTGGCCTCAGACTGTGAACCGGACCAACCACCTTTGTCAACTATAAACAGCAGCTCTTTCGCTTGGCCCTCCGAGCTCCTGGGCGCTGATTTTACTAATGTCATTATCCCACGGGGATGGATGACATCACAGTGCTTTGCGGGCTGGGGGGGGGGGGGGGGGTGGAGGGGATGGGTTCCAGGAACATCACCCCCGAGGACGAGGTTTTGTTGCCCACCCTCATTGCTGCATCCTACGTGCCGGGCACACAGGAGGCTCGGTGAATAATTATCCATCAACTAAATATATACACTGCAGACAAGTGATGACACAAACATCATCCTCCTCCCGGGAAGATAATTCTCTAAAAACGCTGCGCCTGACACGGGAGGAAATGCGCTCCCGGGTGAGTGACAGAAAGTTCCCCTCCGAGGCCATTCGGCGTCTCCGTACAATTAAGGACACACGGGCCTTCTTCCCTGGCCTCAGTGAGCCTCGCGAAGATGCCCCAGAAACCATGTCACCCCGAAAGCGTTTTGGTGAATCTGGGTACCACCTGGCGCCCCCTCCCCTGAGTTAATAGCGCTCCGAGGCGCCCGTTCACAGGAGCGCGCTGTTCCGCCAGCACTTCGCACGCGGTGGCAGGCGCTGGCGAGGCAGGCAGCAGCGTCCCTGCCAAAATCTCGGGCGTGTGACACTGCAAGTACGACACCGTCAGGAGCAGGAGCAGTTGCTACGGTATTTTAAGTGCCCCCTGAGCTTTCTATGGAACTAGAAAAATAAACAGATACATCCTAGGCGCTTCGCCAACGCTGCGCTGCACCGGGTCTGTGCGGTTTGTGAGTGACAGCGACAGCCACCCACAGGGGTGGGTCAGGGTGCTCAGCCAGCAGGGCCAGGCCGGCGCCCACTCTGCCCTCTTGCCTGAGCTTGGACCCTCACAATTGCACGGGGCCTACCTCTCCTGCTCCTAAGTTGGCTGCCGACACACTTGCTGAGTTACTGGGGTTTTCCTCCCTCGGCAGATATTCTGCAGGCGCAAACCCGCAAACCGCAAACCGCAGGCTTCTCCACGACTCAGTGGCAAGTTTGGGACGTGATCCGTCCTGTTTAGAACTTCATCCTCCCATAAGCGAGGGGCCCAGCGAAGATTACCGTTTCATAGAGATGCAGATGTTGTTTATGTAAACAATTGTTTATTACACGTTGTGTTTTCCTAAACTGGGTCATCGTTTTCCTACCATTGGTTAGGATCTGACATGTGTCCTGTTTTCCTGAAAAGCCATTGGGTTTCCTTTTCGACTTTCTGAAACCAAAGTGTTTGCGGTCATATCGGGCCTGGCCCGTTGCTCCTCTTGGAACCAACTCACAACTTGGGGTGGTTGGATCCATGAAGGCCAATGCCGTTTGGGGAGGGCTCCCTGCTCCCCACCCTGATTCATGGTTTCTGAGCTGGACAGCTAAGCTGGGACTCCTACTGGGAAGATCTACAAGGAACAAGAAAGCAGCATTGGACGAGTGGAGTACACGGAGTATGCCGGGCACCACCGTGGATGGAGGGCACACAGCAGTGCCATGTGGGTAAGAACACATGTGGCCAGTGGTCATGAGCCCCTGGGGCAGGACTCGGGCGCTCAGAGACCCCCTGCTCCATCTCTCATGGGACGAGCACCTGGTAGGACTGGAGATGTGTGTGATGGACAGCGAGTCTAGCAACCCTGGGTGGACTGGTGTTACAGAAAAACTGGAGAAGAATCAAGCAACGCTTAGAGAGATGGATTTACATTTATATTTATTAATATTATTACTAGAGGCCTGGTGCATGAAATTCGTGCATGGGGGGTTTGTCCCTCAGCCCAGCCTGCACCCCCTCCAATCTGGGATCCCTCTCACAATCCAGGACTGCTGGTTCCCAACTGCTCGCCTGCCCCTAACCACTTCTGCCTACCAGCCTGATCACCCCTAACCACTCCCTGCTAGCCTGATTGATGCTTAACTGTTCCCCTGCCAGCCTGATTGCCCCTAACTGCCCTCCCCTGCAGGCCTGGTCCCCCCTAACTGCCCTTCCCTGCAGGCCAGGTCACCTCCCAACTGCCCTCCCCTGCTGGCCATCTTGTGGCGGCCATCTTGTGTCCACATGGGGGCAGCCATCTTGTGTGTTGGGGTGACGGTCAATTTGCATATTACTTTTTTAATAGATAGGATTATGCATGGGCCCAGAGAAAAATGTCTCTCAAATTCTGGGCAAAAAAACATGGAGGAAGTTTCCCTATTAATATCTTTTTACCCTCTTTGTCTCCCAAATATGGGGTTTTCTGGTCCCCTTTGCAAGTTCTTAAAGAGCCCTATGTGCTGGGGCTTTGAGACCTCAACCAAAGGCCTGGCCTGGTGCCAGCACTGATAACTAAGTCCGAGGAAGGAAGGTTTAGGGCCTCTCTGGAATGGGAGTAGTCTTATTTCCTTATTATTTAAGCAAGTAAGTGTTCACAGAAGCCAAAATAGCAGGGTTAAAATTTTAAACACAGTTTTTATATAAGATGGATGCTTCACTGGTAAGAACAGATATCTATTGCCATGTAACCAAGTATCCAAAACGTGACTGAAAACAGCACACATTTCGCTGCCAGAGTTTCTCGAGGCCAGGACTGCAGACATGGCTCAGCCAGGTCCCCACCCCACCCCCTGGCTCCCGCCAAAGGCAGCCAGTGCTTGCCAGGCTGCAGGCACCTCAGGACTCAGCCTGCACCCGATCTGCCCCCAAGCTCTCTGGTCCTCACAGACTATTGGACTGAGAGTCTCCCTCAGTACAGACCATGTGGGCCTTTCCATGGGGCAGCTCAAAATAGAGCCACTGGCTTCACCCCGAGAGCAAGAGGAGGCCAAGAGACAGGCCTGCAAGGTGCAAGGCACCGTCCTTTGCAACTGATCTCAGACATAAGGTTCCATCCCCTTCGCTGTACTCTACTGAGAAAGTCACTAGGTCCAGGCCACCCTGGACGGGAGGGGTCACACAGGGCCTGTGTCCCGGGGGCCGGCCAGAGGCAGCCCTTCTGCCCGTGGGTGTACATCAGCGCCGCAGGTCAGGTTGAAAGGACGAATCCAACCAGATCGCGGGGCCTACATGAAAGTAAGACATTGAAGTGAGGCAACCTTCTCCCTCATCTAGAAAATAGTAGGACCCCCTACAAAATGCTCACTGGTCTTTCCCTAATCCATACGTTTAGGGGCCTGGTGAATGGTAGGCCAACATTTCTTCTGAAGCCCATCAGTAAGAACTCTCTAAAAAGTCGCAATTATACTTTTACGTGGCCTCTTTGACCAACCAGCGTTCACTAACCTCACCCCAGCGCAGAGCAGAGTCCATGTCAGCTGCCTGCCACCCGCCTGTCTGAGGTCAACATCTACTCCCTCTTGCTCCGCCCTATTTGAGTTCCAACTTTGTCTCTTTCAGGTTCATGACATGAGCCTCCACAATGTTTAAAATGGAGGTTTTGACGTTTACCTTATGGGACCGTTTTGGTCCAAAGTTGGAAAATAGTTACGAAGTTTCTAACATAGCACCGGACCTGAGTGAGCATGTGGAGGTTGCATGCTTTAGGTCTCTCTCTCTCACCAGATGCTTGCGAGGACACAATAAAACCGACTCCTGCGAAAACTGGTTTGGCTCAGTGGATAGAGCGTCAGCCTATGGACTGAGGGTCCCAGGTTTGATTCCGGTCAAGGGCATGTACCTTGGTTGCGGGCACATCCCCTGTGGGGGATGTGCAGGAGGAGGCTGATCGATGTTTCTCTCTCATCGATGTTTATAGCTCTCTGTCCCTCTCCCTTCCTCTCTGTAAAAAATCAATAAAATATTTTTTAAAATATATATCGACTCCTACTCAAGGGGTCTTACTACTGAAGGAGACCCTCCGAGATATTTCTTGCAAGTTCCCGGGATCTGATAAGGTGTCTGTGATCAGTCATTCGTGTATTCTTCAAAACAAGCGTGCTTTTCTTGAAAGAGGTTAATAAAGTGTCTCAGAATGTTTATAATATCTGGTTTAGGAAGATCACTCCTCGAGCTCTGGACCACTGAACATCTTTACAAGCAGTAGTACCTTAACTGCAGGTCACAGAGTGTTGTTTATGGTGGTTGAAAATGGAAAACAAGCAAAACGGCAACAAGGTTAAGTATGAAATGATAAATTTGCACAATGAGACACTAGCTCATCTGGCAGAAACTTCATGGAGAGGAAGTTTTTAAGGAATGGGCAAATATGATGCAATAATATAGAGAGAAAATGCAGAATATATACTGCAGATAGATGGAGAGATAAACACATCCACACACACACACACACACACACACACACATGCATTGACATCCATTGCATTGATTTGACAAGTCAGAAAAGAGAATCTTAACCAGGTGGCCTCATGGCCCATAATTGACAGGCAATAGAGTCAGGATTGGAACTCAGACCTACCTGACCCTCTCCACTGACCATGGGCCCTCTATTTGTCATCACCACTTCTCACTGGGTGGTCACATGATTGCTGGGCTGGCGGGCTAGGTGGGTGATTTCACATTTCCTGCAGATTAAGTCAGCTTGCCACCCAGCAGCTTGCACATCACTGGGAAAGCAAGGAGCATCTCTGTCCTGAAATTAAGCAAAATCAAGCCATTTCCTTTCCTGGTCGTGATTGCTTCTGCCCCAGATGCTCTGCCCTGTGGTGTCTCTGTGGTCCTCTGTGCACTGTGCAGTGTTAGACCCACAAAGAAAGGAAGCGGGATGGAAAGAGTTACATGTTTTATTATTCGGGCCACATCCTAGTAAATTGTGTAATAGTTTTCATGTCTTAATTACTTAAATGCTAGATTGAGTGATAGTGATATTCTCTCTCTTCGTCCCTGAACCATTGTACTTTACAATAGCTTTTATCGGAAGTGACACGAGCGGAATGTAAAATGCACGCCCCACACGGGTCACCTGCACGTGTGGAAAAGCGGGCGCTTCGCCGGCATTTGGCATGAAAGTACTTTCCTTTGTGTTGGAGGACACACCGTGGTTATAGCAGGTGGGGACACATTCTTTTTTTTTTTTTTTAAATATATTTTATTGATTTTTTTACAGAGAGGAAGGGAGAGGAACAGAGAGCTAGAAACATCGATGAGAGAGAAACATCAATCAGCTGCCTCCTGCACACCCCCTACTGGGAATGTGCCCACAACCAAGGTACATGCCCTTGACCATAATTGAACCTGGGACCCTTCAGTTCGCATGCCGACACTCCATCCACTGAGCCAAACCGACCAGGGCAGGTGGGGACACATTCTGAAAAGACTGGGAACTCGGGGAGGCTATAGAGCCTCCTTTTCCTGCTTTAAGGAACGCCCCCGGCGAAGAAGGGCGTGGGGTAGTCAGTACATGAAGAAAAACTCCTCCACAAAAGTTATCTCATTAGAGTCAAAGGCCAATGATACAAAAATATATATATTTTTAAACTGAAGTTTTCTTTTGGAACAATGGGGCCTGGTCTACATACTAGAGAATTGTTGGAAAACCAGGTGTTAGATTACAATATCATATGTCATGTGTTCATGGAGCAGCTACCTTTAACTCTTAAATCTAGTAGCTAATAGCATGTGTGGCACATGGCACAAACGTGCCTCACTCCGGCTCCTTTATTTATTTATTTAAATATATTTTTATTGATTTCAGAGAGGAAGGGAGAGGGAGAGAGAGATGGAAATATATATATATATATATAAAAAGCCCAGCAACCAGAATGGTGGAATGACCAGAACGACTGGAACGACTGGTGGCTATGACGTGCACTGCGGCAGCTAACCAGCCTGATCCGGACCCCAGTCGACCTCCGCCCCCAGTCAGCCTGGCCCCCTATCAGTCCCTAATATCCCAACTGGGATCAGGGCTGGCCAGCCAACCACCCCTGGCGCCTCCCCCGAACCAGCCCTGTCCGATGGGCCCCCATCAGGGCAGGCTGACCTGACCCCACCGGTGCACAAATTCATTCACCAGGCCTCTAATCAATGATGAGAGAGATTCATGGATCGGCTGCCTCCTACACACCCCACACTGGGGATTGAGCCCACAACTTGGGCATGTGCCCTGACCTGGAACTGAACCGTGACCTCCTGGTTCACAGGTCAATGCTCAACCCCTGAGCCACACCAGCCGAGCTCACTCTGGATCCTTTATTTATTTATTTAAACATATTTTTATTGATTTCAGAGAGGAAGGGAGAGGAAGAGAGAGAGAGAAACATTAGTGATGAGAGAGAATCATGGATCGGCTGCCTCCTGCACACCCCACACTGGGGATCGAGTCTGCAACCTGGGCATGTGCCCTGACCTGGAACTGAACTGTGACCTCCTGGTTCACAGGTCGACACTCAACCACTGAGCCACACTGGCCAGGCTCACTCTGGCTCCTTTAGAAAGCCTGTGAGCACTCGGGAATGCAGCAAGGGCGCCAGCACAGAGCTGACACGGGTTGGCTTTGTTTCTCCCCATCTCCCTTGGTTGTTCTTTTAAGCTAACTCTAGAGGAATCCGTAAATCAAAAAGTCTTTTGCATATAGAAGCCCAGATAGAAAGGGGGTGAGTCTCAACAAAGGATGCGCTGGAAACTTGAGAGTGATGGCTATAGAAATAAATGCGCAGAAATATTATAGATGCATATTTAATATTGTTGTGTTTATTGCTTCATTTATAAAAGTCAGCCATCTAGAAACGGTGAATGAATAAACTCCTCACAGGATATAAGTTAGCTGCAGGGTAAGGTGCACCTTAACCCTTACCACTCCCAAAGCACTTCATTTGGAAAAGCATTGCCTCATGCTAATGACTGCGGTTCTTCTGGCTAGAAGGCAAATGCAAAAGCCCTCGGCATTTGTTCCGGGCCAGTGTCTGCTCCGCCTTTCTGGTTACTGCCAGTCCCCCAAGTAAATCTTCCCGCGCAGTCCATGTCACCTCCTCCGTGAAGCCCCTCGGGCTTTTTTGGAAAGATTGCTCTCTCCCTACGTTGGCTCTCTCTGGCCCTGAATCCCAAGACAGGCTAGCTCTAGAGCAGGCGTCCTCAAACTACGGCCCGCGGGCCACATGCAGGTGTTTTTGCCGTTTTGTTTTCTTACTTCAAAATAAGATATGTGCAGTGTGCATAGGAATTTTTTCGTAGTTTTTTTTAAACTATAGTCCGGCCCTCCAACGGTCTGAGGGACAGTGAACTGGCCCCCCGTTTAAGAAGTTTGAGGACCCCTGCTCTAGAGCATCACAGGCAGCCCTGCCCCCCGCTAAGCAGGGCGTCCTTTCCAGTCCTTTCCACGACCTTTCAGGTCACGTGTATAGTCACTCTCACGCTGGAGACTTAAAAAACAATGCAGGTAGCATGCGATGGAATTATGCCAACGCAATGTCCCCTACCAGGGCAGGGCTGCCAAGCACAGCCACCCCAAAGAGGTTAATACACTGTCTCTGCCCTCAAGAAAGTTTAAACTCTATCGACTCAATAAGTCATACATCAATTAGAGCAACGTAAGATGATCAAGTGCAGATGGGGGGTGACGGACTGGACCTCTTATAATCATCAGGGGAGGGGCTCAGGGGACTGGGCTCCGAGGGGCAGCAGAACAAGGGGAGACGGTTGCTCATAGGGCCTGGCCCAGCATGTATTGCTTTTTTAAAAATATTTTTTAATTGATTTCAGAGAGGAAGGAGAGGGAGAGAGAGATAGAAACATCAATGAGAGAGAATCATTGATTGGCTGCTTCTTGCATGCCCCCTCCTGGGGATCGAGCCCGAAACCCAGGTGTGTGCCCTTGACTTGAATCAAACCCAGGACCCTTCAGTCCACAGGACGACACTCTATCCACTGAGCCAAACCAGCGAGGGCCCAACATGTATTTCTGAAGACAGATGTACTAGTCCTTTCTCATACAACAGTCACATAAACACCTTATTTCACAAAGAAGGGAGGAAGGAGAAGAAGGAAGGAAGGAAGGAAGGAAGGAAGGAAGGAAGGAAGGAAGGAAGGAAGGAAGGAAGGAAGGAAGGAAGGAAGGAAGGAAGGAAGGAAGGAGAAAAGAGGGAGAAAAATACAAACACACCCAACTGCTGCCTTCCTTTCAAGTATCTTCCTTCCCATGACTTTCCAATTCCCACCTCAAGTCCATTTCCAGACACTGATTCCTTACCAGTTGCAGGCAACACCCCTCCCTTTCCTAGGATCATCCCTCTTGCCAAGTCCCTGCCAGCCCAGGTGGCTGTGCAGGTCTGCTGGCATCCTCTCCTCCCGGCCCCGCCCCACCCTCCTTCCCTGCTCCCCATAAATCGCCACATCCAAGAGCTTTTCCACCCTGGGATCTGATCTCCTCCACTCACGTCCCCACCAGCGCCCGTGCCCACACTACCCCCCGCCCAGGGTTCCCTTTTATTTCTTTCTTCCTTTTATGAACATGTCCGCACCGTTACCAGACATAAAGGGCTTCTTGAGGAACTAATTTCCCCACATTGGTGTGGATGTTACATGGATGTTCAGGATGGAGATCAAGAGGCACAAAAATGCATGCAGTGCATTTATGAGGCCTCGCCGTTCCCATTCCCCATCAGTCTGGGCCACATGACACAGCCCAGCGCCGGAGCATCTGCCCCCGTCCTTCATTGGTGAACTTGAGCTCCAGATGTAAATCACTCATGAAAGCCCACACGTCGGAAGGTGCTCGCCCCTCGTTCTCACAGGACAGACTCCGCACACCGTGTCCGGTGTCTTCTCTCATTTGTTACAGATGTCGGAGCAGAATCTTAGTGACCAGCAGGAGTCAGTCTCAGCCGCTGGGGGAGCCAGGCACTTCTGGAAACCCTAACGCACCTTGTTGCTCATCCAAATTCTTCTGGAGACAAAATGACATCCCATTCAGGGATCACAATGCAGCATCTCCTCCATAAATGACTGGAAGGGATAGATAGACAATATATGGGATTGTGGCTGGGTGGGTTTTTTTTAATATTTTTGGAGGGAAGGGAGGCGTCAGATCAGTGTTAATGAAGCATCTCTCCAAGGCAAAGGCATTTGCTTCTGGCTGAGCAGCGACCCCATTGGCCGAGCCTTTCGCGTGGCCCTGCCTCCACCCAGATGTTGAGTTCCATTCCCGGGGCATCTGCACAACACACGGTTCTTCCTCCCAAGGAGCTCATCGTCTTGCCAGGGAAGAGGGATGGGGAGAGAGGCATGTCAGCAGCCACACGGGGGAGGAGAGCCTGGGCTTCTCTCAGTTTTCAGTCCCCGTCTTTTGGGAAACAGAAAATCTGTTTCCTCTGGAGGTCTGGATGCAAGGTCTGTTGAGGAGCTCTGCCTTCTTCCGGCCAAGGAAAGGGAAGGTGACCCCAGCAAGCTCAGCTCACCAGTGCGGGAGAGTGACCCCAGAAAGAAATTGCTCAAAGCCACTGCACCCCCAGTGGTGGCTCCTGCTAGGGGTCCCCTGGAGCAGCCCCGATTCCGCTGATTTGGGGTCTTTATCCCGCCCTTGCAATCAGCCATTTGCCATGGAATCAATCTAGAGTCCAGTCAGTCATCCAGAGTCAGTTGCCCCTTCTAGACCCTCCGGAAAACACTGCGGTTATAAAGGAAGGGCCAGGATTCAGGGAGCACAGAGGAGGGTGTGATCAATTTGGTCTAGACAAGGGGGGAGGACGCTATCAGAGAATGCTTCACGGAGGAGGTGGTATTCAAAAGAGTATTAAAGCAAGGATAGGAGTGCAAACGATGGACTTCAAACTCCTTTTGCAAAATACAGACCAAAGTAGGGAGGCCAAGGGCTCTGCCTCTAATTGCAAAGAAGGACATGAATCCAACAGTCAGCTTCTACGGAGTACATTCTCAGTATGAGGAATTATACAAAACACACATTGTCCTAATCCTCTCAGCTCGGCCTGAGCTCACACGGCAAGAAACTCCCAATCCTAGTGCTTTGGGAAGTCCCAGCCATCTTCTTTGCTTTCTCATCAGAAAAATAAATGACTCCCTCCAAAAAAAATAAATAAACTCTATAATTCCACAAATTTCTCCTATAATAATTACGGGGTGCAGGGCAGTTTCTGGGTGGCTCAGCCTTGGCATTCTCTCTCTCACAGAGACTAGAATAAATGGCAAAAGTAGAGAATGTGGATTCAACTTAAAATTCCTACAATAATCTTTTTTTGGTTGCTCTCAGGTCAGCTGGAAGGAGAGGACCCAAGGGGTCCTGCTGTGAATAGCCGAGTTAAAATTTTAAGGAGAAATGCTTATTTTAATCTCTGCAAGAATCTACCCATTCATTCAACTATTCATCCATTTGCTCATTTATAAATTATCATCCGTTCTTGATTATACTCTTTAAAGCATTTTTCATTTATAGGAGAATAATGTCATCCTATATAATAAAAGGTTAATATGCAAATTGTCCCCTTGACCAGGAGTTCAACCGGGAGTTCGACCAGGGGCTGGGGCCAGACCGCCAACCACCCATGGCCCCACCTATGCACGAATTCATGCACCAGGCCTCTAGTATAAACATAATGAAAAGTATTTGGCAGGGGTGGGAGGTGGGGAAGGGGGGATGACTGGCCCTGGAGCAAAGCAAAGCTGAACCCGCACCCTGGTCTCCCTACACATCCTTCCTCCTGCCCCCCTCCAGCTGGGAACAGGCATCCCGACCTCCGCAGGACCCTGGGACCCCTCCCCATTGGGCAGACTGGGCCCTGGGTGCAACAAGGAGGGAGAGAACAGAGGTTACACCCACCCCCATCCTAACTCTCCTTCATGATTCTGGCGGCAATGAAGTGAGCCTCTCTGTACCCCAGGCAGAGGTCTTTATCTGACCTAATGCTCCCAGCCTGGGTTTCACCTTGCTCCCAGACGCCCTCTAGGCACAGGGAATACAGCCGCAAACAAAAGGAGAAAGTGGAGAAATGGATCACATCAAATAACGCCAGGTAAAGGCTAGGAAGAGCCTTTGTAATTAAATAAAGTTAAAGAAATAAGTGTGGTACCCAGGCACAGTCAGTGGAAAGTATATGGACATTATATGGAAATTTAAAATCTTAGTGAATTTCCAAACAGACATAGGAGCACTATCTCGATTCTCTCTCTCAGAACCATCCACTGTCCCCGGTGCCAGGTCAGGCGGGCTGGTGATAGGGAAGGGGCATCCAATGGGACCCTTGTCCTGAAACTTGGAGGCTGAGGCAGCATTTCTGGTCTCATGAAGATCCTGCCTGGATGGCTAACTTGTGGCTGGCACCACCAACAAAGACGGCACTAGTAATAATAATGCCAGCTCTGTGACTGTGGCCCCGGCTCCCCTCCCCGCCTCAGCCTCTCGGCCTCCAGTCTGCCCAGGCGTGATTCTTGGCCCACAAACCTGGCCAAGTCCCCTCTTTCCATTGCCCAAGAGAACCACACGCTCATGCATCTACTCCAGCCCACACAGTGAAGCAGGTCAGGTGTAGAGGTCATTCGAGGTGAGAAGCAGGTCAGGTGTAGAGGTCATTTGAGTGAGAATGCAGAAAAACAGATTTTCCCCCAAGAGACGTCAGTAGGTTCATTTGCAAAGGGCTCAGATATTTTTAATGTTGGTCATTGACAACATCATCAACCATGACAACAGCTTGCCCTGTGTAGGGTGATGCTTAGGGGGACCCAAGCGCACCCTGAGCTTGCCTCAGGGCACCCACAGGTGGGAGAGCATCGTGGTAATGATGGGGATCGTGCTATGCAGGCCTGAGTACCTGCCAGTGGTGTTTGAGGCACTGACAAGTACTTAGAGGTGATGTTCCCCTAACAGACATGATCATCCTCACTGTCAAGATGAGGGGACAGGCTCAAACGAGCCAGCAAGCTTTCCCAAAATCCCACAGCCAGCGGTGGCATCGCCGGTTCCAATCTTGGTGGCTGAGTACAGGTGTGCTAACAGCTGCGTGAGACATCGAGGCTCACTGGGAATGCTCCCCACAGCTCCGGGGGCTGGGACCAGGCCAAACAGGAGAAGAGTGCTCCAGGGGCTGAGGGTCCCAGACCGGGGCCTGAGCATCCCCCCGAGCATCTCCAAGGTGGCAAGGACCGACCATGCCCCTGTCCACTTTGCTGAATGCTCCACCCATGCGTTTTATTCAGAGCCCTGGATGTGTTTGAAAATATTCCTCCTCGTTATTCATATTGTGCCACAAGAATGATATATTTGAAGAAATCATCATGAATAAAGTGGCCAATTTAGCAAGGGGATTTACTGGGAAAAGGCTCAGTAAAAAATAGCCACCACATTTTCTGGGAGAAGGGGGGAAAAAACGCGTTTGAGCCTTAGTCGTTACCAAACAATGCTCATGGCTGCGGGATTCTATTCAATAACGTTTCCTATCACAGTTCGCGGACAAAGAAAGAAAAATGTATTCTTAGTAATGATAAAAGAGGAAATAAAACAGCTTCGGTTCTAATTAAACCTAGTGGCAGAAAAAGGAGCCGTTCTCTTTCCCCCGTCATTCTGGAAGTGTTCGGGGAGGGTGAACATGTGTGCACATTAAAAATAGAACCGCTAATAATCCTGCGAGGGAACGTTCCGGGTTTGGGAGGCCAGATGGCAGGTGGAAGAGCTTCTTGACTGTTCTCACTCGCTGTGAAACCCAGGGCAAGTTCGCTAGCACGCCAAACCTCCACTTCCTCATCCTTAAAATGGGGTTGTTATTATACCTAGCAAAGATAGCCAGCTGCCCTCCCAAACTCATGCTGCCCCTTCCATCATGGGCCATTGTCCCTGGAAGGGGCCAGCAGTGGGCTGATTCTCTCTCTCACCCGCTGAAAACAAATCGAAACATTTGCCAACCACATGGTGCGAATACTGTCACTCTGGCCCACTTCAAGCTACCACCACCATGTCACTCACCGAACCTGTATTTGGGAAGAGACTACAGAGTCCATTCTTTAAAAAAAAAAAAAAAAAAAAAAAAATATATATATATATATATGTTTTTATTGATTTCAGAGAGGAAGGGAGAGGGAGGGAGAAATAGAAACATCCATGATGAGAGAGAACCATTGATCAGCTGCCTCCTGCACACCCCCCACTGGGAATCGAGTCTGCAACCTGGGCATGTGCCCTGACCTGGAATCGAACAGTGACCTCCTGGTTCTTAGGTCAGTGCTCAACCACTGTGTCAAGCCGGCTGGGCCAGAGTGGGTCCTTGATTGTACCAGCACAGCAGCGGCCCCAAGCGTCCCAGCCCAGCCCGTCCTGCTCCTAGGTGTGGTCATGTGATCATTTCTCAGTGGCCACTCACGGCCAATGCAAGCCCTTTCCTTTCCACCCACTGCAGGAGGACTGGGAGGCAGTGGCGGAGTCCCAGGAGGCAAGAAGCCAGGTGCCCACGTCACTGTCTGCAGGAAGCTGTTTCCGGAGAGAAACATCCACCTTGAACTGTTAGGAAATGCCCTGTGGGAGCCATTGTGGCCCAGAAGCTCCAACCAATGGACCTGCATTTGGGGAGGAGGATCCAGGGCTTACCTGGGAGAGCTCCGTGGGAATCACGGGGCTCAGGGCCAGGCACATGTGGACACAGAGGGTTCTTCCTGTTAGCAGGCCTGCCCCAGGGACAGAGGGATTAGAGTCAGATATCATGAGGCAAAGAGAGTCACCCACTTAGCTCAGGTGCAAACATGTGGCTGTTGGCAAACGTCTATGCATTCAGTAAGCACATATATTGCACATCCACTCCTGGGAAACATGAGTTAAGTTCTCCTTTCCTTCCACGAGGCACCTGAACTCCAGTGTGGAGAGAGCCCATGGACACCTATGGCCATGTGAGATGAGGTAGCCGACTGCACAATGACAACAGAAATTGAGCCTGGCCAGTGTGGTTCAGTGGTTGAGCATCGACCTATGAACCAGGAGGCCAGGGTTCAATTCCTAGTCAGGGCACATGCCTGGGTTGTGGGCTCAATCCCCAGTGTGAGGCGTGCAGGAGGCAGCCGATCCATGATTCTCTCTCATCACTGATGTTTCTATCTCTCTCCCTTTCCCTTCCTCTCTGAAATCAATAAAAATAATGATAAAATAGTGACCACTCAGGAGCCTCTAGCGCAGAGAAGGCGCTGGTACCTAAGGGTGGGTTTTATTATTATTCCCATTTTACAAACAAAGAAACCAACTCTTGGTAAATGTCAGAGCCAGGAATTGAACCCAGGCGGTCTGAATCCAGAGCCCACGCTAGGAGGCTCTGGGCGGCCACTCCCTGGCAGGGGTCTGGTGGAAGCACACGGCGGCCAGGGGACAGGATGCCTGGAAGGAGTGGTGGACCAGGCCCCGTGAACCTGAGGGCAGACAGGGTCAAGGCCACAGGAATTTGGAAAGGAAGTGGGTTCTCGAATGTGGATGGCCCCGCTCGTCTGGTTAGAGGGTTTGGCATTGACTTCCAAAATCAAAGAACTTGAAATACGTTTTTAAAAAATAAAAACAGACAGAACTTGGATTATTCAGCTTCTTCCCTGCAAACCACTACGCGGCTGCAGCTCCGAGTGGCAACGCATTGGCCGATGAGCGCAGGTTCCAGAGATGGACTCGGATCTGTGTAAGTTCACCGCTGACGTGTGCGCGCCGGAATCTGCTCTCACATCTCCATAGCAATGAGCGGCCTCAGAGCCAGTGCCAGTGTTAAACTAGTTGTCTCTAGTTTATTTCTGGTTCTTGCATCTCAACATGTCCCCGCACTGGATGATACTTTGACGGATTCCATTGCACTTTGCCAGCCCCAATGAGGGGTCACCCCCTCCCCAAAGAGATGGGTTCCAGCTGTAAAATAGACAGTTAGACATCTCGAAACACCATCACTCCAGCAGGCTTGTGGGGCGTCATATCCTGATCCTTTTAAACAACTTAAAACCCTGACACCCAACTCAGGACATGCTGGGTGGGGGTAGCTTCTCCTCATGCGCCTGGTTCCTGAGGGTCCGGGTGCAGTGGCACTCCAGCCAGGATCACTGGGGAGGGGTGGGTGGTGAGAGCCCACCAGTGTCTCTTGCTGCTACCCCCTCCCCCCATCATTTTCATGTCCCCCTGTGTCCCCCCTCCATCCTGGAGGGAGCCAATGCTTTGCCCCTCGTGGTCTGTGCCCTTGCCAGCTTGAAGGTCATTTCCCCTGGAACCGACAGGTCAGTTAGATCTGGCGGGGGCCTGCACCGCCACAGTGCCCAAGGCAGGGAGGGGGGACGCCAAAGGAGGGAGGTGTCCACTCAAGGCCCGCAGCTCCGTCTCCTGCAAGGCGGCCTCTCCTGGGCCTGGCGTGGGATACAGGGGGTGTTCTGCTATTGAAAGGAGAGGGTGAGAACCTTTTCCTAAAATGAACAAAATTCCCTGGAAGAAGAAATCGCACTCCACATAATCAAACTCTCAGTTATGCACGCCACAGCCATTTACTGACACTCCCCTCGGCGTCCTCTGGAACAAGCACGAGAACCTAGGTACATACAATGGGCAGCCATCCTGGAGTCCAGGGAGAGACCGGAGATTAAACACAGAGCGTGCCTTGCCCCAGACCTCGTCATGTGCCAGGCGCAGTCCTAGCACTTGGCTTTATGCATTGTGCCATCTCCCTATGTGGGTTTACTTTTGCTGTCACACTTCTCAGATGAGGAAACGCAGGCACAGAGCCATGAAGGGCCTTGCCTGAAGGCACAGCTACTAAATGGCAGCTCTGGAATTCAAGTCCAGGAAGCCAGACTCTGAACCACTCCTTCCAGTATAACTGCCCCCGTCACTGTACAACGGGCTAACTGCTCCAGTAGAAGTATATGTAGACATTGAATCTGCAGGTGCACGAAAAGAGGGGACAAATACTATAAAGCTTTCTCAGAAAGAGAAGTCCTTTTGTTGGGGTTTTGAAGGGTGAATAGGAGTTGGACTGGGCAAGAAGTGGAAGACCAGAGAAAAGTTGTCTAGGGCTGATGTGGGCCGGGGCGGGGGGGTGGGGGGTGGAAGAAGACAGACTTAAAAGTTAATTTGGGCCCTAACCGATTTGGCTCAGTGGATAGAGTGTCGGCCTGTGGACTGAAGGGTCCCAGGTTCAATTCCGGTCACGGGCATGTACCTTGGTTGCGGGCACATCCCCAGTGGGGGGCATGCAGGAGGCAGCTGATCGATGTTTCTCTCTCATCGATGTTTCTAACTCTCTATCCCTCTCCCTTCCTCTCTGTAAAAAATCAATAAAATATATATTTTTTAAAAGTTAATTTGGGGACAGACTGAAAAGAACCTTGTATAAAATTGTAAAAAAAAAAAAAAAACCTACTTATTCTACCAAACTTAATTAAGAGCTGATAACAATTGGTGTTTGAGGTTCTTACCTTATTTCCTTTCCTTTCCTACCTGCCTCTTATAAGAGTTGAAGAAACAACTGAAAAGCTGTAGAGGGTGGGCAGGTCCATTCAAACAGTCTCCACTGCGGAGCATAGGGGCCTGGCAGGCGAGGTGCCTGAGAGCCCTGCATGGGTTGGGGCTCCTGCCACAGGGTGGGGGGAGAGATGGGTGTGGAATGGTTTCAGATGTGGACTCAGTCTCCCCAGAAGCTCATAGGATCTGTAACCCAGATCACGAATCCTGAAATAGCCCAGCATTATTCCTCCACGGGGTTATTTTTAAAATGTACTCGTTAGAGGTATTTATACTTGTATCTTTCCATGTGTTTTTTTTTTTTTTTTTTTTTAAATGAGGCATCTTAAACAGCCAACATGAAATTACATTAATCAAATAGGACCAGAAATAAGAAAAATGTGCTTTTTAACAAACCTGGGTCAGCAAAGTTGCTCTGACTGGGCTTAGAGGCAGGCTCTGAGCTTCCCAGTGGCCAAAGCAAAGAGGGAAACTCAGTATAACTTAGATTGTCCGAAAGCAGCGAATAATGCCGGAATCCCAGAGCAGGCAGACTTCCTCCTCGTTCTGAACTCTGAATGAAATTTCTCGAGTTTGGTGCTTCCTGGGAAATGCAGGGAAAGCATCCTATGGCTCGTAGGAGCCTGACATGAAAGGTCCACATGTGACATGTGCCGAGAACCAATTCCGGCATGTAATAATTACAAGAGTTTTACCAAAAGGTTGGTGAAGCTGGGGGAGCTCAACAGGGTTGAGCCACACATGTAGTTTACCTGTTGGAAACGGCTACAAAGCACTTCCCCCAAAGCTGAATAGGATTGTTAACTGCCAGACAGCTCAGGGCATTTTATTGCCTCCTGTTGGCCAAACACCTGAACAGCTGTAGGCTATTCCTGAAACTGACAATCTCTGTAAACCCTTTGATACCATACCCTTTGAAGGGTATAGTTCCACCTTGCCTTGGGACAGATTGTGTTTAATAAAAGCCCGGGTCTTGGGACAAGGGAGAGTCTTCTAGCTCCTTCAGCTTAAGCTCCTCTGACCCCCAATGCCTCTCAAAAATGTCTTTCGTCCACGGACTCCTTCTTAATCATCTACACGCAGCCCCTTTTTACAGAATTCTGAACCCTTTGTAAGGCTGGAGAAAGAACCCTGGCAGACATGTAGAGCGAAGTGCAGGAGAGAGGGGTGTGGTCCCCTCCCAGGAGCTCCCTGAGACCCCAGTTTCCCCCTGTGTTTCCCCTCAGCCACAGTTACTAATGGCTGTGAAAGCCAGCCTGTCTCCCCTGCCCTGGGAAGGGGGGCCTCGGCCACAGGAGAACAAAGAAGCTTCTGAGACGCGTCATGTGACCACAGCATCACCAAAGCGAGTGAGGACTTCCCGTGCTCGGGGGCGGGTCTAGGGCAGAGTGGGCCCACGCCGGTGCCCAGCCGTGACCGTGGCCATGGGCAGCTCCTGGTTTCTCACATGGAAGTCCCGCAGGACAGGTGGGACGACTGAGCCCGGGCCGCTCTGGACCCCGGCCTGTATGTGACGTGCGTGGCCCTCACCTCTCTGGGCTGACTTTTCTTCACCTACAAAAACAGGGTCGACACTGGAACACCTGCCTCTGCCTCTTCCAGCAAGAAAATTCTGGTTCCAGCTCAGCCAGCAGGCCTCAGTGGTTGAGCGACAACCTCTGAACCAGGAGGTCAGGGTTTGATTCCCGGCCAGGGCACATGCCCCGGTTGCGGGCTCCATCCCCAGTGTGGGGCGTACAGGAGGCAGCTGATCAATGATTCTCTCTCTCTCTCTCTCTCCCTCTCCCTTCCTCTCTGAAATCAATAAAAAATGTGTTCGTTTGTTTGTTTTAAAAAGAAAATTCTGGTTCCATGTAGTGTCCTCCAACCAAAGGGGGCAGTTTCTGTGCCAGCGACAGAGTGAATCCAGGTGTTTACACGGATCAAAGGTGTTGAGCTTGGAGGCCTGGAAGGGGCGGGGTGTTGGGGGAGGTGTGACAGGGACAGAAGGCCCCTCCACCCAGCCCTTCTCAACCTCACAACCCTCTTGATGGGGTGCTTTTCCCCCATATTAGATGTCAATACCCACCCAATAACCGAAGCCTTAGATAAGTAGTCCAGAAACCAAAATATAAGTTTTGCGCACTCACAGGGTGGCTTACGAGTGACTCTCACCCGCAGGTAACTACATCATTTCATGCTGGCGCTGCCTTCCCCACTGACCTCGGAGCCATCTATCTTCCTAACAAGGTAATGTGATTGGTTACCAATTAGTCGCTTTCCGGCTGTCCATGCAGGCGCTAAGTGACCCAGAGTGCAGCCAATGAGCCCGGCTCCCTGCTCCTGGCTGCTTCGCCCAGAGACATTCCGCTCTGGTTTTCCACAGCTGGGGAGGCGTCCATATATTTTTTTGGGTAAAAGAGTCATCGCTTTGGTGAAATGGGGATCAAGATGCTCATTCTGTCATTAGGTTAGACGGGACAATGTGTAGGAGGGTCCTGGCACATAGTAGGCACTCAATAAAAGGTACTCCCTTCTGATGGTTGTTATGATTATTACTCATGGTCTCAGGCGTGTTTTCTGATCTAAGCTCCTTGTGTTTTAATTTTCTTAAACAATGACCATGAAAGATGTTCAAGGTCACACAGCCCTTGAAAATCCACGCCTCCCGTGCCATAGCCCAGGGTCTCCCCCAACTGCCCCGAAGCTCCCATTTGCAGATACCAGCAGGTGCTGACCTACTGCACGTCCTGGTCCCTCGGTCAGCCATGCGCTCAGGGTGGCCTCGGGGCCTTGGCTTTCAGGTCCCAGAGCCTTTGACACTTGGAAGAGATAAGAATCAGAGACTGTGGTGCTGGAGGTGAAAGCCATGGCTGTCGCCAACTGCGGCCTCCACCCACAGCTGAGCTGCCGGTGGACCACACCCTGTCTGTCCAGTCTAGCCCAGCCCTCACCGAGGCGCACGTTAAGTGTCTTCCCCGGGGCAGGCGGCAATCAGGATTAAATGCTCTAAAACAGACAAGCTGTGAGGGACAGAGACCCGAGTCCTCCCCCGCCTTGCACGGCCACGCCTTGCAGGGGCCCGACTCCTAGTAGGTGCTCAGTAAATCCTCGCTCCGGCTGAACCTGAACCAGGAGGCGCTGGGCTCCGTGGTCTGTGCGGTTTTGATGATAGGGATTTAAAAAATGGGCTTTTCTGCAACAGCGGGCACCACTCACTACCAAATTCACGTTCGGCGCCGGGAAAAACAGCCCTCCGCACCGGAGATGGCCACGGAGGAGGGAGATAAGGCTCCGCGCAGAATGTGCTCCGGCCGGTATTTATGTAGAGGAGTAATCAGACCATCTCAGCAGAACAAGAAAGCGAAAGGGTGTGAAGACAAATGGATGGAAAAGCCCACAATTCCCGCTCCCCGAGTTGCTCCTCCCGGCAATGGACTGTTGCAGAAGATTAAAAATGGTTACGTCACACGCCCAGGACCCGCATTGTCACGAAGATTTGTAACTCAATGTTTTCCTGCCCAGGTACCCAATGAAAGGCTTTCATCTAGGTTTTGATCATGGCAATTTTTTTTTCAAGATATAAACTATATTGAAATATTTAAATTGCCTGTCAAATATAAACTCGCCCCTGTCCTGACACGTTTAAAATATAACTGTGGCTTCAAACATCTCTTCTCCCGATAGGATTTTTTAAAGCCGTTTTATAATGCATGCGTCGTGAGGATCAGACACCGAAAGACTGCTGCATTTGTAATATTCACTTTTTTTCCCCTCGTCCCCTGTAACTTCCAGAATGTAACTCTGCCCCCAGCTGGTTAAAGCGCCTCTGACATCAGAGAGGAACGGGAAACGCCTCGCCGGCTCCAGGCACCTGGACGCGCCTGGGGACCAGGGCGAGGCATTTGGTCGCAGAAATAACAGTTTGTTCCAGAATGAGCTGCCCAGCTCCCGAGGGGTCTGTTTGTGCGAGGCGCACACCAGGCCTTTCTCTTTGCACACGAGGACCTGGGAAGAGGGGAGTGCGTGCCGGGGAGGCCCAGAGCTCCCCACTAATGAGGTATCGACCTGCTGGCCTGGATCATTGTCGCCAGAGATCAAGCCGACGGAAAGTTTAATAAAGATGACTACCCACGCCATGGCCTCGGTCAAAGGCACATGAGGAACCCCGGTGTTTTCTTAATGTGCGCATTTTCCCCTTTTCCAGGACGTTTTCTAAAATGTGTCCTACCCTCGTCATGGCGTTGCAGGAGCCGCGGGACAGGCGTGCCCAGGGTGGCACAGAGTCACCCCCTCCCCCCAGCAGCCAGTGGGCAAGTTGCCACCCCCAGACCAGGGCAGCAGCAGGACGTGGGCATAGTCAACACTTCGTATGGTCTCTCTTTTTTTTAAATGCTAGAGGCCCGATGCACGAAATTCGTGCAAGAGTAGGCCTTCCTTTCCTGGCTGCTGGCACCGCTTCCCTCTGGCACCCGAGACCTGGGCTTCCCTTACAGCCCCGGCTTCATCCAAAAGGTTGTCCAGAAGGACATCCATCCTAATTAGCATATTACACTTTTATTATTATAGATTTTTCTATTTATTTCAGAGAGGAAGGGAGAGGGACAGAGAGAAACATCAATGATGAGAGAGAATCATTGATCGGCTGCCTCCTGCACGCTCCCCACCAGGGATCGAGCCCGCAACCCGGGCATGTGCCCTTGACTGGGAATTGAACCATGACCTTCTGGTTCATAAGTCGACGCTCAGCCACTGAGCCACGCCCGCCAGGAAAGATCACCTATGGCCGTGGTCGGCAAACTCTTTAGTCAACAGAGCCAAATATCAACAATACAATGATTGAAATTTCTTTTGAGAGCCAAATTTTTTAAACTTAAACTATATAGGTAGATACATTGTTATTAACTTAATTAGGGTACATGGTATTTTGTGGAAGAGCCACACTCAAGGGGCCAAAGAGCCACATGTGGCTCTCGAACTGAGGTTTGCCGACCACTGACCTATGGTATTGATGACTGGCACAGTGTTCATATATCCCTCTTGAGCCATCAGCCACACATTCGTTGTAGGAGGAGAGAGGGAGGAAACTTTACGCCAGGGGTCCTCAAACTACAGCCCGCGGGCCACATGCGGCCCGCCGAGGACATTTATCCGGCCCGCCGGGTGTTTTTGCTGCCGCTGCCTGTCCTGCTTAGCAGCTGACTTAGCAGTGTGCATAGAAATTTATTCATAGATTTTTTTTTAAACTATAGTCCGGCCCTCCAACGGTCTGAGGGACAGTGAACTGGCCCCCTGTTTAAAAAGTTTGAGGACCCCTGCTTTACGCCTGTCCTGAGGAGGTCTATGAAAGAACCAGGGGCATGATCTGCGTGGGCAACACCCCAGCTGGTAGTGAGAGGCTGGAGACCCAGGAAACAGCGGAGGATTTCAGGCGGAAAGTCCACTTCAAAATCGTAACAGCAGGACCCGCGGATACACGCAAGGATCCCGGCTTTCCTTGTCTGTGTGTCTTCAGAACAACCTGGCTGGCAGCTACCCTGAATGGTGGAGAGGTCACGGGGGCGGGGATTGGGGGGTCCAGGGCCACTCTGGAGGCCATGTGACTTATCACACCGCTGCCCAACGTTTATGAAACTTGCAAAGTCGTGGTCAAGGTTAAAAAGGTAACAGCACGTCTGGAATCCTGGCACAGCCCTGGGCACACAGCAGGCACTCGGAGAATAAAAGGTGTTTTCTCCTCCTGGAGTTTAAGGTGGGGGTCTGAGGTGTTTTCTGTAAGAGGCCAGGGAGAAGATGTGTTCAGTTGTGCAGGCCAAGAGGCAAACTGAAAGACGCCCTGCAGGCACTTACACAGCAAGAACAAAAGACATTTCTCTTCAACTTCTTATGGATAAAATTAAAATACAATGGATGCCCTAACCAGTTTGGCTCAGTGGATAGAGCGTCGGCCTTCGGACTGAAGGGTCCCAGGTTCGATTCCAAGGGCATGTACCTTGGTTGTGGGCACATCCCCAGTAGGGGGTGTGCAGGAGGCAGCTGATCGATGATTCTCTCTCATCAATGTTTCTAACTCTCTATCCCTCTCCCTTCCTCTCTGTAAAAAAATCAATAAAATACATTAAAAATAAATAAATAAAAATTAAAATACAATGGAGTGTACTTTTTTCTAGTGCAGGTCTACACATGACAAGAACGGAATTCTTTGGGGGGATAACATTTTATTTGATGGACCTTCAAAGTTAGCATTTCCCATCCTCAAGTCAAAAGTTCCCTGTAAAATCACTCGTCGCTCACAGACTGAGGCTGGGCTGACCCCTGGCCGCCAACGCTGCTTTAGAACCAGCCGAGCCGGCGAGCCCAGCAGCCCCCTCCTGCTCGTCTCTGCTGTGAGGGTCCCGAGTCAAACTGCCTGCCTCCCCTCCCTGGCCCTGCGGTTTGGGCCTGGCCACTTCAACTCTCTGAGCCTCAGCTTCCTTCTGGGTGAGAGAGCTAATGGCGCTGCCTCAGTGCCTCATGGTCAAAACAGGAGCTGCTTGGTGGTCTGGCTTCATCTCCCAGCATCCTTCTCCAGCCTCCTCCGTGCCCTCCCTGGGCAGCCCGCACCCACCCCAAAGGGCCTGGGGGCTGCCCCCAGCTGGTGCGGGGTGCAGGGTGGACCAGGCACAGTCTCCACCCTTGAGGGGCTCACCACCTGCCTAGGGCCTGTCCCACACCCTCCAATGGGTCTGATTTGGGGAGAGAGTGACCAGCAACACAGAGGTAGGCATATACTGCAGTGGGGGATCCAGAGGGCGACATCTCTTTAAATTAGAGGAAGGTAGGAGGGCATGAAAGCAGGCTCCCTGGAGGGGGTGGCATCTGAACTAGGCCTTGAAGGAGGAGTAGAGTATACTTTGTGCTGTGGCCGAGGAAGGGAGGACATTGCAGGCCAAAAGGGAATAACCAGAAGCAAAGTAAACTGGAAAAAAACCCATTTCACAGATGGGCAAACTGACCCCCACCAAGAGGTCCTCCATTTCCTTTCCCTCTTGCCGGCGTCTCCCAGAGGGGCATCCCCATGTGAATGTGTTGGGGTGGGTCCCCAGAGCTCAGCCTCGGCCTCTTGCTTTGCTCTCCCTCATCTTCACGGTTTACTTAAGGTCCATCTGCGGAGGCCGGGATACCGTGAGGAAGGGGCCACCTGCACGAGGCTGCATGGGACGGATCCTGATGCTCCCGTCACCAGACCCCAGCTGTGGGCTTCGACCCATCCCCTCCCCTCCAGCCCCAGGTCCTCATCGGGAAAACCAGTTACATCACCTGTCCAAGGGGGGCCACCACTGTCGGTCAAGGATCAAAGGAGCAGACATACGGAGAGCTTTTGAGAATATACATCATTAGATAAAATTGAGACATTATTATTATTAATGAACTAGAGGCCCAGTGCATGAAATTCATGCATGGGTAGGGTCCGTAGGCCTGGCCAGCGATCAGGGCCAATCTGTGGGGCAACCAGCAGGGTGATCAGGGGGCCCTTGCTGGCACCTGCCTTGGCTGGCCTGGGGCCTGCAGGCTGGGGGCAGCTCCTGCATTGAGCATCTGCCCCCTGGTGGTCAGTGTGCATCATAGTGGCTGGTTGTTCTGCAGTTTGGTCTATTTGCATATTAGGCTTTTATTATATAGGATAATTAATTATTAATTGGCTGCTCACTCTGTGCCCCACCCCTTCTGAGACTGGACAGCAGGGCAGGGACTGCAAAAAGCAGGAACACCTGGGAGCTCCTCCTGGGAGCTCAACAGGCCAGTGAGACCTCACTTACTCCTTTGAAAAACCCTTGTTTCACCAGCAGAAAAGCTGCAGCTCAGAGAGAGGACGCCTGCCCACGGTCACCCAGCCAGGGTGGCAGAGACAGGCTTTGATAGTCTGACCGGCTTCTCACTGTGTCATGCTTCCCAATTGGAGTTCAAGCTCCTAGAACATGACTTGCCCATGGCCCTTAGGCTGCCTACAATGATATTGGAGGTCAAGATGCGCCTCATTCATTCATTCATTCATTCATTCATTCATTCAGTAATTGAATGTCTACTCCATCCAGGGCTCTAGAGGGTGCTACCAGGAAATAGACAAGTGATGCCAATTTTTTTTCTGTTGTTTTAAATATATATATTATTGTTTTCAGAGAGGAAAAGGAAGAGAGAGATAGAGACATCGACGATGAGAAAGAATCATGGATCGGCTGTCTCCTGCATGCCCCACACTGAGGATGGAGCCCACAGCCGGGGCATGTGCCCTGACCAAGAGTTGAACCGTGACCTCCTGGTTCATAAGTCAATGCTCAACCACTAAACCACACAGGCCAGGCAAATGCTGATTTTAATAAGGGCCAGTGTCAATGGCGCAAGAGGGGAGAAGTCTCAGTGCCAGCTGTCCCCGACGGAACTGCACCCGTGGACTTTGCATGGTCTTAGGACCCCCCTCCTCCACTCTTGTCACAGCTGGTCCCCGCCAGCCCTATGCCCTGCAATGCCATCTCTAGGGACGGCTCTTCCATTCATGTCTCCCATGATGGCAGGTCCCTAGATCCGCTGCCTTGTCACCATCATCGCTTAGAAACCCAAGAGGAAGCTCAAAGTTCATATGAATAACACAGAACTTCCGGTCCCCAAAGGCCTGCCCCCAACCAAATACAATGACACGAAAACCCTTCAGTCCTCCCCTCTGAAGACGGAAACCTGGTGTCATCTTTCATGAATCTTCCTCCCTCCTGCTCCACGCGCAGTCTCTCAGGGGAGCCCCTGGCTCTACCCTCAACCGAGAGCCAAGATCTGACCCCCTTCGGCCTTCTCCTCTGCTGACAACTCGCTGCTACCACCATCCCCGGTCCCCTGGGCAGCGCAGCCACACCTGTCGCCTTCCTCCACCTTTACCTGCAGACTCCTCTCATCCAGCCACTCCCTCCTGCCACCAGCCTCCACTTCCCACCTCAGGGTGAACGCCCCAGAGCAGCCTGTAAGACTGACCAACCCTGACCAACCGGATCTGGTCCCTCAGCCACCCCCCCCCCCGCCGCCCCCATCATTCCCTCCCGCCCTGCCCTTTACTCTCTCGGTTACTGGGTTACTGGTCTCCCCCTGGCACGGGGTGACCATGAGGGCAGGGGTCTGCTCTGTGTGTGTATTGCTATGGATACAGTGGCTACAGTGGTGCTTACAAAGAGGGAGGGGCTCCATGAACATTTGCTGGAGGAAGGGAGGGAAGGAGAGAGAAGCAGGAGGAGGAAGAGCAGGAGAAGGAGGAGGAGGAGAAGGAGGAGGAGGAGGAGGAGGAGGAGGAGGAGGAGGAAGAGGAGGAGGAGGAGGAGGAGGAGGAGGAGGAGGAGGAGGAGGAAGGGAACTGGCCACTAGTTCTCCACATGGCTCACTGAGAGGAAGGGGTCGGCTGAGGGCTGGAAGCAGTGTGCTTACTCCCTGCTGGATTTGCATTCCTGGCCAGCGGTCAGATGCAGCGAGGGAAATGCGGTACAGGGAGCCAGGGCACCAGGATCACCAAGGTGCTATGGAAGTCAGCCAGGCCACCCTGCAGAACAGGAGGGTTGCGCCCCTGCCTTCAAGCGCCCGGGGCTCCAGGCTAAAATCCCCATTCCTCTCCTTTGTTGTCCGACCCCCACCCCTTCCAGCCAGGAGCCAGGGGTCCCTCCTCTCTCATGGGGCCGAACCTTCCCACTCACCCAGGCGCGTGCTTGTGGGGGCCCCACTGGCTGGACGGGCTCCTCCTTCCCCTCCCATGCAGCAAAGCCCCCTTCCTCCTGAAGGCCCAGCTCTCCAGCACCCCGTGCTCTCTCGGTGAGGGCCTGCGCATCATTCCGCCCTTGTCCGTCTCCATTGCACCGTGAGCTGCTCCCGCACACACCCAGGGCTTGTCTTTTTCACAACAATATGTACTGCACGGAACGTGTTCCATCTGGTGCCTGAGTGAAAGATAGTGGAAATGAGGGAGAGGAAAGAAAGAGAGGTGGAGGCAGATAGGAGGGGAGGAGGGAGAAGGAAGGGAGAGAGGAGAGAGTAACCAACAGAGAGGGAGGGAGAGAGGGAGGGAGGGAGGGAGGAGGGAGAGGGAGGGACAGGTGATTCTAAGCTCTGGAAGGTTCTTTGTTTGCAGCTTCTCAGGAATCTTGACGCTGACTTCAGAGACCTGTTAACTTTCCCTGGCACGGTGCTCTCTGCAATACTTTCTCTTTGTTCTGTGTGTGTTTTCTTCGGAATCGCACAAACTTTCAATGCCCCACACTTTGCGTCAGACGAAGCCCACTCCACTGCGAAAACTTCCCCTCACAAGCTTGTCTCAAACTTCCCAAGTTGTGTAATCACCCGGCGTCTTTGTTCTCGAGGCGAGTGCGCATAAAGAATCAAAGAAGCGGGCGGCCCCGGAATGTTCCAGGCTATTACTGTAACAATCCAATTACAATGCCTATCAAACTTAACTTCACAGGTTATAGCTCCTAATTGCCTGACAAAAATTGACACTTCAGTCGCAACAGCATAATATCATCAGAGTCCAAATTAAATTTGATCATGGGCAGAAAACGATGCTATCAGGCGAAGGCACGGAGACGGATCAACTCGCGCGATACCAGGGATCAGAAATGCGAATTATTCATTAATGGCAATGCGTTTCCGATAATGGAAATGACACAGCTCAGGCGGCTTCGTAAAAACACTATTAATTACACAGATGATAGACCCAACAAGCCGTGGAAGCCGGAGGACTGGCTTTGGGTGCGTGTGCAGGTGAGGGCTGGTGGTGTGCGTGTGCAGGTGAGGGCTGGTGTTGTGCGTGTGCAGGTGAGGGCTGGTGTTGTGCAGGTGAGGGCTGGTGTTGTGCGTGTGCAGGTGAGGGCTGGTGCGTGTGCAGGTGAGGGCTGGTGTTGTGCGTGTGCAGGTGAGGGCTGGTGTTGTGCGTGTGCAGGTGAGGGCTGGTGGTGTGCGTGTGCAGGTGAGGGCTGGTGTTGTGCGTGTGCAGGTGAGGGCTGGTGTTGTGCGTGTGCAGGTGAGGGCTGGCGGTGTGCGTGTGCAGGTGAGGGCTGGTGTTGTGCGTGTGCAGGTGAGGGCTGGTATTGTGCATGTGCAGGTGAGGGCTGGCGGTGAGCGTGTGCAGGTGAGGGCTGGTGGTGTGCGTGTGCAGGTGAGGGCTGGCGGTGTGCGTGTGCAGGTGAGGGCTGGCGGTGTGCGTGTGCAGGTGAGGGCTGGTGTTGTGCGTGTGCAGGTGAGGGCTGGCGGTGTGTGTGTGCAGGTGAGGGCTGGTATTGTGCGTGTGCAAGTGAGGGCTGGCATTGTGCGTGTGCAGGTGAGGGCTGGCATTGTGCGTGTACAGGTGAGTCCTGGCAATGTGTGTGTGCAGGTGAGGGCTGGCGGTGTGCATGTGTGTGTCCAGGTGAGGGCTGGCGGTGTGTGTGTGCAGGTGAGGGCTGGTGGTGTTTGTGTGCTGGTGAGGGCTGGCGGTGTGCGTGTGCAGGTGAGGGCTGGCGGTGTGCATGTGCGTGTGCAGGTGAGTCCTGGCAATGTGCGTGTGCAGGTGAGGGCTGGCGGTGTGCATGTGCGTGTGCAGGTGAGTCCTGGCAATGTGCGTGTGCAGGTGAGGGCTGGCGGTGTGGCTAGCGATGAGTAGGAGCAGGAGTTGGCGCACCTCCCTGAGGACCGTGCTGACGCATGAGCCCAGTTTACTGGCAGTTGCTCTGGGAAGCATCTTTCTCCAGGGCCCATGCCCCAGGACTATAAAGAAAAGAATCTGCCCGGCCAGCATGGCTCAGGGGTTGAGCTTCGACCTATGAACCAGGAGGTCACGGTTCAATTCCTAGTCAGGGTACATGCCCAGGTTGCAGGCTTGAGCCCCAGTGTGCAGTGGGCATGCAGGAGGCAGCTGATCAATGATTCTCATCATTGATGTTTCTATCAATCTCTCCCTTCCTCTCTAAAATCAATAAAAATATATATTTTCTAAAAGAAATCTTCATTTTTAAAAAAAAAGGAAAAGAGAAGGTGCAGGTCCTCTGTCACCGTAGAATGTGCTGACGTGGCCCGTCCCATGTTGGCCCCAGCAGTCCGAGCTCCATCGGCATCTCTGCGCAGCACAGAGTGGCCTCGGCCAAAAGCCCCGTCCATCCCCTCTCTGAACTTCAGGCGCCCTAGCTGGAGCTCAGCCTGTCAGCGTCCACCAGGGGTGTACACAGCTTGTGAGTCCCCTTGTGAGGACACAGAAGGAGGCCTCATCCAGGGTGACCAGGTCATTCAGCCCCCAAGATTTTCCCTATCTATAAATTGAGAGGATTAAACCAGCACAGAGCACAGCATACAGAAGGTGTTTAATTATTGTGGTGTTTGCTGGTTTTCATGAATAAGGCTTAAGACTCCCAGAATTCCTATGAAAGGCCCCCGAGAGGGGCTGGCAGAGCTGATGGTCAAGAGCGTGATTGTTTAGGTTTTTGGCAGAAAGATCTTTGATCCCAATGTTAGAGGGATGGAAACTAGGCAGATATGGAGTTCTAAGGGGGGGGGGGGGAATGAATGAAAAGCCTCAGTACATTTTAATATAACCGCATGATGTAATATAGGTAGTCATTAAAAATAATGGTGGGTCCATCAACAGATGCATAGATAACGGGTGGTCTCTCCATACAATGGGATGTTGTTCAGCCTTGAAAGGGAGGGAATCCTATCATGTGGTGCAACATGGATGAAGCTTGATGATATTGTGCTGAGTGAAATAAGCCAGTCACAAAAGGACAAATATTGAATGATTCCACTCATACGTGGTACCTAGAGCAGTCCAATTCATAGAAACAAAAAGTAGGATGGGGATTCCCAGGGCTGGGGGCGGAGGGATGGGGAGTTAGGATTCATGGGGACAGAGTTTCGGTTTTGCAGGATGGTGAGGTTCTGGAGATGGATGGTGGTGATGGTTGTACAACAGTGTGAATGTAGTTAGTACCACTGAACTGTGCACTTAAAGATGATAAGGTGGTAAACTTACGTTATGTGTATTTTAGCACACTAAAAACAAACATTGCAGGATTTTTAGAAATAGGAAAAATGCAATGTGTTCCATGCAAATAGCAGAATGGCATCAACCATGAAAACACATGTGCAAGGGGGAGGAAGATGCCAGCATAAGAGCCACTGCGTGGTGGGGACTGGGATTATAATCATTTTATCATTTTAAAATTTATTTAATGTTTTCTCATTGTCTTCTAAAATTCTAAACAACAAAATAAAAATGCCAAAGGAATACTTAGCAGGGGAAAGGAGCAAAAATGCAAATAGATCTGAATGAGATGGACAAAGAGAGTCAGGGCTGTCTAAGGTTGCTGATACAGAAGGATGCAGAGCTCAGTCAGTGCCAATAGCCTCTTAATAGGTTCCTCAGGATAATGATGATGGTGATGTTGGTGGTGGTGGTGATGGTGATGGTGGTGATGGTGGTGATGATGGTGGTGGTGGTGGTGATGGTGATGGTGGTGGTGGTGATGGTGGTGATGGTGGTGATGATGGTAACGGTGGTGGTGATGGTGGTGGTGATGGTGATGGTGATGATGATGGTGATGGTGATGATGATGGTGATGGTGGTGGTGATGGTGGTGGTAATGATGGTGATGATGATGGTGGTGATGATAGTAATGGTGATGGTGATGGTGATGGTGATGGTGATGGTGATGGTGATGGTGATGATGATGATGGTGATGGTGGTGATGATGGTGATGATGGTGGTGATGATGGTGGTGATGACTGTGGTGATGGTGGTGATGGTGATGGTGATGATGATGGCGGTGGTGATGGTGGTGGTAATGATGGTGATGGTGGTGGTGATGGTGGTGATGGTGGTGATGATGGTTGTGATGGTGATGGTGATGGTGATGGTGGTGATGATGGTGATGGTGAGGGTGATGATGATGGTGATGATAGTGGTGATGGTGGTTGTGATGGTGATGGTGGTGGTGATGATTGTGATGATGGTGGTGGTGATGGTGGTGATTACGGTTGTGATGGTGATGGTGATAGTGGTGGTGATGGTCGTGATGGTGATGGTGATGGTGATGGTGATGGTGATGGTGATGGTGATGATGGTGATGATGATGATGATGGTGGTGGTGGTGGTGATATAAGTGGGCTGTGCATCAATGGATTAACTAGATTAGAAATAATTCTAGAATATAAAGTTAATGCTGAAACATGAGGAAGATGGAATATCTAGACAGAGACTCAAAGCGACACAAGACTAATATAGTATGATTCCACCTATAAGAGGTACCCAGAGGTTGGCCATGAAAGGTGGGGTGCACATGTGTGTATCTAGGTTGAGCTGGAGACTCAGCCTGATTCCCAGCACACCATAAGCAAACCGGCTGTCTTCTGGCGGCCTCACTGTCGCTGTCTATGGAATGAAAAATCTGCACCAGGAATCTCCAAGCAACTTTTTGTCTCTAACAGACGTTTCCAAATGGACGAAGTTTATCAGTCCTTTAGAAGTTGGGGAAAAGGTAGAAATAATCCAACATTGACACTCTAACAGCCTCCTGCTGCAAAAGGATTTCCATGAATGTTATTTTCAAATTAATCAGATGCATATTGCCGTGCTCACAATAAATATATGAATACAAACAAGAAGAAAGCATGTAAATATATAATTACATTATGCACATTATATAAATGTCATATAAACTCAGAGAGGGTAGAAACAAACCATGACTACAGATAATCATGAATAAATAACTTGTTATGCTGAGCTGTTTCTTGAAGCACAAGGCTTGCATTACGGAAAATGGCTTTCATCACCCTCCTCTTCTTGGTTGATTTTTATGTAGGTCTTATCCACCACAGAAGCCTAATGGTGGTCCAGGAGAAGTCGTTGCAATTGAGAATTTCAGAAGACGCAAAAGCCCTGTTCTTTTGAATTCACACGAATATCTGAGTAGAACGCCACTGTAATGGGATTGAACCTTGGAGCCCATGATAAGGGCAGAGTGACCTTGGAGGACCCTGAGGGTACACCGGAGAAAGGTGGGACAGCAAAACAAGATGGTGACCATTCACAATACATAATTGAGGTCAGCTTCTTCTGGTGCCATGAGGGAGGTGGCCTGCATGCCTCAGGACAGCCTTGAGCTCAGCGAGCTTCCCTGATAAGCAGGAAGTTGGAGCTCAGAGGCTGTGTGAGGACGTGGGCACCTGGGCTGACTGAGAGGAAGATTCAGAGGGAATTCCCCCGCTCTTGCTCATCAACAGATGCCAAGAACATGTGGTGAGCTGGGGAAGCTGGACCAGGCAGGGGCATCTCTAGTCTTGCAAGACTCGTTGGGGGAGGAACGCCAATTGTTGCAAATGGGGGATTGGCACTGCAAGCAGAGGGCACCCACAGATTCTCACACGTGGTGCTGGCTCTCTGAGAATGTTGGAGTATCCACTGGCCATTCCCCATCTCAATGTGATTTTGAGGACAAGCAATGGTTCTATGCTTCAGAGATGCTCACAAAAGTTGTGGAAGGCCAGATGCCAGCGAAAGAGGTAGTTCCTTACTGTGGCTTCGTGTCAGGTTTATCAGTTGAAAATTGATCAACTAAGGTGAACTGTTACCTGGCTTTCTGGACACTCCACGGCAAATGTCTGATCTTATGACACTGGCGTGACTGGTCCTCCAGGAAGGAGAAGGGAAATCTTTGGAGGAGGTCGTTAGGAACTGAATGTCTGTCCTCCTGTGATGTGATAGTTAGAAGGGGGACTTTTGGGGGTAATTAGGGTTAAATGACATTGTGAGGGTAAGCCCCCATGATGGGATTAGTGTCCTTATAAGAAGAGGAGAGCGTCCACCAGGCTAGGACACGGGGAGACGGCAGACACCTGCGAGCTAAGAAGAGGCCCTCGCTGTGCACAGAATCAGCCAGCACCCTGATCTTGAACTTCCCAGCCTCCAGAACCATGAGAAGTAAATGTCTGTTATTTAAGCCCCTCAGCCTAGGGTTTTTTGTTATAGCAGCCCAGCCCGAGTGGACTAAGACAGATGCAATGACTCACCAGATTTACTTAGCAACTGAATAGTGATGATGATAACTGGTTGAATTGTGTCCCTCCATCCAAAAAAATAAAAATAAAAAATAAAAGGTGTAAGGGTCCTAACCCCTGGCACCCCAGAATGTGACCTTATTTGGAAATAAGGTTCTTGCAGATGATCAAGGTAAGATGAAACCATCAGGGCGGACCTTAATAAAAGGGGAAATTGAACACAGAGCCAGAGGGAGACCGTTGTGTGAAGATGAAGGCAGGTAACAAGGTGACACATCCTCAAGGAACCTCAGTGAACCCCAGCAGCTCGGGGAGGGGCAGAGCACAGATTGTCCCTCAGCCTTGGAAGGAACCAGCCCTGATGACACCTTGACCTAAGATTTCCAGCCTCCAGACCTGCCAGTCATTAAGTTTCTGTTGTTTAAGCCCCCTCGTTAGTGGTACTGTCATGGCAACCCCAGGAGCTAAGTCAGTAGTGATGATAAGGATGGCGACACCAAAGCCAAGGCCAACGCCAACACAAACCATGATGGTTGTACTTGAAGGTCATCCATCAAGTACACTACCACCACCATCCCAGTCACCTTGAGCAAGTGGCTTAGTCTCTCTGCTCTTCATTTTCACCTCCAGAACAAGGATGACATGACCCCTGAGCAGTGCCACTTGCCACAAAAATTATTCGAAATAACATATACACCCGCCCAGGCCACGCCCTTAGTACATACATCACAACTACTAACTGTTACATTTTTTAAAAAATATATTTTATTGATTTTTTAACAGAGAGGAAGGGAGAGGGATAGAGAGTTAGAAACATCGATGAGAGAGAAACATCGATCAGCTGCCTCTTGCACACCCCCTACTGGGGATGTGCCCACAACCAAGGTACATGCCCTTGACCGGAATCGAACCTGGGACCCTTGAGTCTGCAGGCTGACGCTCTATCCACTAAGCCAAACCGGTTTCGGCTAACTGTTACATTTTTTAAAAAATACTTTTTTATTGATTTCAGAGAGGAAGAAAGAGGCAGAGAGAGAGATAGAAACATCAATGATGAGGGGGAATCATTGATCGGCTGCCTCCTGCATGCCCCACACTGGGGACGGAGTCCCCAACCCAGGCATGTGTCCTGACCAGGAATCGAACCGTGATCTCCTGGTTCATAGGTCTATGCTCAACCACTGAGCCATGCTGTCCAGGCTACATTTTTATTCCAGTGTTTCCACTTTATAAACCCTTAGCAGAGACATTCCCTAATCCTCCATCCATCTTGTGCCTAGCGAACTGCCATTCTTATTACCCTCCCCCACCCCTCCTCTGCAAGAACAGGGCAACAGCAATGTGGGAGAGGCCTGGCTGGATACCCCATAAATCGTTGCTCCCCAGCCCATCCTGGAGTGAGGACCCCCACCCTCCCACACACACACACACACACACACACTCTTCTCTAGCCCCTTGAGTCCTACCTAGCCTGGAGAAAAATGTGTGTACCACCTAAGCCATGGAGCATGGAGGTTTTATACCCTAAACAAAGATAACACTAATGAATTCACCGTCAACCTTTTCAGCCCTGTGATAGCAAAAGATTTTCAGTCACTTTAGCCTGAGTTACATCTGCACCCGGGGTCATCTGGAGAAAAGGACAACACATTAATCTTTGTCCCCCTGGTGTTGAGCCACCTCGCAAATAATCCATCGCGCAGCACACAGCGAAACTCAAAACCTTAAAATGCCATCTATCTGGTCCCCAATTAAAACATAATCTTTTTAAGCTGCCAATACCCACTGACCGGATCAATAGAGGGGACGATTATGAATGGCGTTTGCTAGTGATCTGGTCATCCGGGGAATGGATCACTGTTGTCATATCCAGGGTGGAGGGGTGGGGGTGGTGGGGGGACAGTGGACGCCCTGGTAATGGCCAGAGAGAGGGAAGGTGGCCCATAACCTGGCTCCCCCTCTGGTTTAAGCAATGTGGAAATCATGTCCTCCGGTTACTGCCATGGAGGTGGTGTTTGTAAAATTCCTGTCAAGCCCCAGTCGAGTTTACAGGACAGGAATGAAGCATCCATCTGGCATTCAGGGGGTATTTGGGACATGTGTCTTCTGAGCCTGGTATTGGGCAAAGTGGGGACAATTGTGAGGTTGTTGCTTGGGGGTGAGGGGTGATGATTCAGAAACCCTCACTCTTCCTTCAGTCCCACCTTCGACACATGATAAAATGAGGCTCAAAGATGGTGTGGGCTTCCCCACAGGGGAGAGGGGTCTGCACTTGCACTCGGGGCTCTCGCTTCTAAGGGTCCCCATCCTTTCAGGTATGGAGGTCAGTTCCACATCCCAGACATGAGCAGCCCGCGGGCCTAGCAGCATCCGCACCCCACAGCAGCCCCTGGGCCTAGCAGCATCCACACCCACAGCAGCCCCTGGAGTTAGCAGCATCCGCACCCACAGCAGCCCCTGGGCCTAGCAGCATCCACACCCACAGCAGCCCCTGGGTCTAGCAGCATCCGCACCCACAGCAGCCCCTGGTTCTAGCAGCATTCACACCCACAGCAGCCCCTGGGTCTAGCAGCATCCGCACCCCACAGCAGCCCCTGGGTCTAGCATAATCCGCACCCCACAGCAGCCCCTGGGCCTAGCAGCATCCGCACCCACAGCAGCCCCTAGGTCTAGCAGCATCCACACCCCACAGCAGCCCCTGGGTCTAGCAGCATCCGCACCCCACAGCAGCCCCTGGAGTTAGCAGCATCCGTACCCACAGCAACCCCTGGGTCTAGCAGCATCTGCACCCACAGCAACCCCTGGAGTTAGCAGCATCCACACCCCACAGCAATCCCTGGAGTTAGCAGCATCCACACCCCACAGCAACCCCTGGGTCTAGCAGCATCCGCACCCAACAGCAGCCCCTAGGTCCAGCAGCATCCAGCATCCGCACCCCACAGCAGCCCCTGGGTCTAGCAGCATCCAGCATCCGCACCCCACAGCAGCCCGCGACTTCTCTCCAAACGTGGGCCCTGCAGAATGAGGAGAAGAGATGTGGCTGAAGCGTAACTCCCATGAGCCAAGGCGAATGAACTACAACGCCCTTGAAATGAATGAAAACACTGTCCTCTGGTCCCCAGGAGGCTGGATTGATTGGCAGCTGCCAATCTAAACATCAGCAATCTCTTATAAATTGGCCCTTCCCCTGCCATCTCTTTGAGATCTCCGCTCTTCCCATTTTGGAGGCCACCCTGATGTGGGAGGGGCTGTGAGGAGGAGGCTAACAGCCAATGAGCATCCACACTTAGCAGGCACCATGGCACAGGTGACTATGCAGAGGGAGGTGACTTGTGTGCGAGCTTCCCCAATCCCCCCACCCAGAGCCAGTGAGGAGCGGAGCCCATTTCTGGAAGGTGGTTCTAGACCCCAGTGGGGGTGAGAAATGGACCGTGGGAGCTACTGGGGGTCACGCAAAGTGGATCATTTTCATTGTTTTTCAAGAGACGCAGTTCCAGATGAGCATGATGTACTTAGTGGTTTCTGTTGCTAAGGTCTGTGCCTGTGATTGTCTCCATGGGAATTAAGATGTCAAACGGGTTCTGTCTGGGGGGCTTCTGGTTGGCCCCTTGGACTTCAGGGTGGCCCTCAGGACAGAGACGGGGAGCCACGTGGTTGGAGCGGGCACTGTGTCCCAGGAAAAGGGGGATGGTTTCCCTAAGGAGGTGCCAATAGATGAGGGTGACAGTGACTCTCCCAGGGTCACACCAGCCAGATGTGGCTGGACTGGAATCCAGCCCTGAGTTCTGCTCCCTCTGGGATCTCTGCTCTTTGCCCAGGACAACTGCCTGCCCCCTCTGACCACCACGCTTTGTAGAAATACCCAGGGGAGTAGAAAGACCCATCTCACGAGGGACCCTTTAAAAAATAAGGCCCTGCACCCTCAGTGGCACATTTCCAGTGTCTGAGGACAAAAGAGGGACTAGCTTTCGGTTCTCCTTCCTAAGAACGAGGAGATTTATGTCCCAAAAGGCCCAGGCATGTCCCTCTGGTTTCATTGACCCATACTGACCACCCATTCCGAGCTGCGAGGGTCAGGCAGCTGGGACCAGTGGGGCCTGGGGCAGCCACCACCCTGTCGGCTGCAGACACGCTGCTGGGAGGTGTCGGAGATGCCTGGGTGCTGATGAGTCACCAGAAATTAATGATAAAATATGGAACATATGCGGCCATTGCTATGCGTGCTGCTGAAATGTCTGAAAGCACTCAGCTATTTCATTAATAGGATTTTAAATACTGTTGTTTCTGCTTCACAAACAGGTTAGACATAAAAGAGAGTCTTGGACCTTAAAGGAAACGCCATACACACACACACACACATACACACACACACACTCACACATTCACACACACTCACACACTCTCACATATGCACACACACACAGTCACAGTCACACACACTCAGTCACACACACTCACACACTCACACACACACTCAGTCACACACACTCACACACTCAGTCATATATACTCACACATTCATACACACAGTCACGCACACACACACACACTCATTCATACACACTAACACTCACACACACTCACATACAATCACTCACATGCATTCACACACACACCAATTAATGCTCAGAAATAGAGCAAATAAAAACCACTGTGTATAGCATGGAATTTTTTAATGTAAACAAAAATCTTTTAAATCACATCTAGTCTAATTTATTTTTTAAATACCTAATGGTGACACAAACATATAACTACTGAAATGTTAACGTGCAAACAGAAACAGTTCAACAACACGATCATGAAGAAATGATTTTGCTCGGCTGCGCTGCCTCACTAATTTTTAAGGGGGCAGGTGTGGCTTACATAGGTGTCTAACATATTCCTTAATGACATTGATTGGGAGCTCGTGAAGGAAAGACCAAGCCAGTACGTCTCCTGCATCATCTCATTAATCCAACATGCCTGGGAAGGAGGTGCTATAGCCACTTAGGAATTAAAAACTATCCCCATTTATGAATGTGTTTAAAAGCTGGACCGTAGGAGAGTTCCTGTGATTTCCTAAGACATCCGGTAATGCATGTCAGCTCCAGGGTCGGCTGGTCAACCCCCAGGCCGCCACGATGGAATTCACCAAAGCTCATTCAGCTAGACTCGGATCCTGGATTCATTCATTTGCTCAAGGGCTTAAATAAGTGAGTGAGTTCTGTGTTCCCACCAGCCACTGTGTCAGGCTCACTGGGAGCTCCACTGGGGGAAAGTGAGGCAGGAAGACTTTGTTCTGACATTTCATTTTTCCAAAGCACCACAACTCAATACAAGGGACAATTCAATAAGGTCGTTTGGGGTCCTGATTTTATCAATACATTTTTTTGAAAATACCTTCTTATCACACACAAAAAAATGTTACTAGGCACTAATATATTGGTATATGATAATTTGCCATGTTTGGCTGTTACTGGAAATGCATGTTGTTTTCACAAATTTCATATTGTAAATATTATTGTATTAAATAATCCTATATCATAAAAGCCTAATACGCAAATCAACCGAACGGCGGAACAACAGGTGGAACAACCGGTCACTATGACATGCACTGACCACCACGGGGGCAGACACTCAATGCAGGAGCTGCCCCAAGCCCACAGGCCCCAGGCCATCCAAGGCGGGTGCCAGCGGGAGCCCCAATTGCCCCACCAATTGCCCCGCAGATGGGCCCTGATCCCCGGCCAGGCCTAGGGGCCCTACCTGTGCACAAATTTCATGCACCAGGCTTCTAGCTTATAAATAACTGCCAACTAACTATAGTTCCCTAGGTAGGAAAGATAACTAGACATTTAATCACAGTCAAAGGATGGAAACCGCTTCTGGGCTCTTAAAGATTTGAGTCCCACAGTCACAGGGGCGTGTGCCCATTTCTGCCCACAGAGTCCACGTGGAGTGGATCCATGGCTTTAAGTCTTTGGGGTTTGATGTAATGTACCTTCATGAGGTTTTACTCTAGATTTTACTCTAGGGTTTAGCTCTAAGCGTAAGATCTCTTGAGTGATGATCATTACTGGTAAAAGGACTAGCACTTTTTTTTAAGAAAGTCTCTGACACATGCCCACCTCAATGAATGACATCACCAGGTCAACCGAGTTATTTGTCAGGACGGAGTTCGAAGGCCTTAGAGGTGACCTTCTGAGGGTGCAGTGGGATGGCCGGGTCTGTCCCGGGGTCAACACTAATGAGGCCTGGCCTTCTCGGGGGCGTGTCTACCTCCCCTTCCACTCACCAGAATACAGAATGCTACAGATAGTTAAATTAACAACAAAAAGGACTCTCATATCCCTTCCTCATCGGCCACACAGTGCCTGCAGAGTGACAGAAGCTATTTTGCATGCCCCTCCCTCCCTGTGGCGGGTCATACACAGCACCTGGGGCTTCCCAAGGACAGACCAAAACAGAGCAGAGGCTCTGTACCCGGGGACAGAGTGGTCAGCTCCCGTCTGGGCCAGAACAGCTACCTAATGTGCAGTCTTTCTTGGCAGAGACCCTCCTTTATTTTCCTATGGAGACAGGTGTGTTGAGAGTCCACCCGAACCCCAATTCCCTTAAAAAGGCAGTACCTTCCACTACTACATGAAGCAGGGAGGGAAGCTATGGCCCCAGAGTCAATCCCTCTGCCCACAGCCTACTTCCGTGTGGGCCAAGAGCCAAGAATGGCCTTCACATTGGTAAATATAGAATCAAAACAATAGTAATATTTTTTGACACTTAAAAATGACATGAAATTTAGATTTCAGTGTTCATCAAATAAAGTTCGCTTGGCGCACAGCCACGCCCACTCATTTACATCCCGTTCAGGGCTGCCTTCTGGGGAGCAAGGCCAGGCTGAGTCCCAGCCACGGAGACCAGGTGGCCTCACAGCCTAGAACCTGCACCAGCTGGCCTTCTATGGCACCACCCCTCAGTAAAAAGATAGGGAAGGAGGGAGGGAGGGAGGGAGGGAGGGAGGGAGGGGAGGGAGGGAGGGAGGGAGGGAAGGAGGGAGGGAGGGAGGGAGGGAGGGAGAAAGGGAAGGGAGGGAGGGAGAGAGGGAAGAAAGGAGGGAGGGAAGGAGGGAGGGAGGGAGGGAGGAGGGGTCCCTGTATCATTAAGAAGCCATCAGGCATCCTTTTTCTTGATTTTTTTACTCTACACTTCACTTTTAAGAAATATACATATTCCAGACATTGCAAACAGAGCATTTCAGAAGGAGTAAGTTGTAAAAAAAAAAAGCAAATGCAACAAATTTTATTTTTTTAACCTGCAAAACAAAACAAAACACACACTCTAAAATCGCCAAAATGATCACAGAGAGCCTTTGGCTGAGGTCCACTATGACAGAGGCTCACCTTGCTGGCTCTGCTGGGACTAACCCTCTAATGGCAGAGGTGAGACGACCTTCAGAAGAGATGTAAATGGCCTTAAAAACCCATCCAGCTGGCCTTCCGTACTAAATGCGTGGGAGAGGGCCCCTCCCGCCTCCCTCCCACCGTACAGGTTGCCCCTCAAAGTCAGCGAGGAACGTACAGTAATGGGTTTCAAAGTCAAGGATCTAATGCAAATCTAAGCATTTGCTTAGACACTCTCCCAAGTCTCGGCAGATTAGGTTTGGAAGTATTTTCAGAGATCGTATCTACATAATCTAATGGAGGTGATTTCAGGAACGCGGCAGCGCGCCGCGCGGTGCTCGCCAAAGTGCAGCTCCTGGCCAGCAGCGTCCATCAGGAGGCAGTTTTGTTTGAATTTTTTTATTTCATCCAATTTATAGAGCCACGTGGAGAGGTTTTCAATAACACTCTGCTGCAGCGAGGTCTTTGCCTTGGCCCAAGTACTGGGGGAAATGGGTGAGCGGGGGGTGAGGGGCCCTCGCCGCTGTGAAGGCTCGTGTTATGGAATTGACTTTGTTAAAGGGCGCTTAGGGGTCGTGTGATTTGCATCTCCGCAGAGCTAATACATCACCACACACACGGGCTTCCACTCGTTCAGATGTTTCCTTTGAAAAGGTGCGGCAGGCTCGCAGCTTCCTTGGCACCCACCCTCCAGCTCAAACGGGTGCAGCACCCACCCTCCGGGCTGACGCAGACTCGGAAGCCCAGGGGTCGCACCCAGGACTAGAAGCAATGCTGTCTCTTCACCTGTTCTCTTGAGCAAGGAACCTGTGCTGTCACCTCACCTGTTTCCATCAAGTCACAGGAGGTCCGGGCGAGACTGCCCCGGCTAGAGTCTTTGGGGGGATCGAAAAGATGAGACTCTTACAACCTCTACTTTCCTAATGTGAGTCAGATTTTTCCGATGTGAAGTGTGTCCGTATCTGCAGGACCAGCAGGGAGGGACAGTGCCAGTGGGAGGGGCAGGGCCAATGGAGAGGGGCAGGGTCAGCAGGGAGGGGCAGGGCCAGCAGGGAGGAGCAGGGCCAGTGGGGAGGGGCAGGGCCAGCGGGGAGGGGCAAGGCCAGCGGGGAGGGGCAGGGCCAGCGGGGAGAGGAAGGGCCAGCGGGGAGGGGCAGGGCCAGGGGGAAGGGTAGGGCCAGCTGTAACCACATCGAAGCTCACGTCCAGTCCACTGCTTAGCCTGTGTGTTCTTGGATATGTTGCTTGCCCTCTCTGAGCTTCCCTCTCCTCTGGGGTAAACCTAGGCCAGGCACATGAGAGCCCTGCCTGGTGATGGCACGAGCCCAAGGAGGAGCACCGCGCTGCCAGGGCTGCTGCCACAAGGATGCTGGCACACGTCCTCAGGACACTCCCGGGATGCACAGCCTCCCCCAGGCCCTACACAGGCACCTGAACCAGTCAGACAGGCCGGGATGCTGGGAAGAGAGTCCGAGCAGAAGGCCCGGCCATGATGGTGACAGAGAGTCGCTTCTGTAGAGAGGGTGAGTAGACCCCTGAAGGAGAGAGGGGTCCTCCAGGCACAGGCCTAGGGACTGGCCTCCAGGTGCCCGGGCTCCAGGAGGGCTGAGCAGGCAGCAGGCTGAGCAGGCGGGCCGGTGGGATAGGCTGGAAGGAGACAAAGCACAGACAGGGTTCAGACAATGCTGAGACCCACGGGCCTTGGAGAAGGGCTTGGATTTTATTCCCAGGGCAGTGGAACCCACTCAATGGTTTCAGAATGCAGAGGACATGAATGAGCCCATGAGTGGGTAAAAATGAATGAATGAGGCCCATTAAAGACCTTTTTAACAGCCTAAGCAAATTGCCCTGGCCAGGTAGCTCAGATGGTTAGAGCACCATCCTGATACATCAAGGTTGTAGGTTCGATCTCCAGTCAGGGCACATTCAAGAAGCAACCAATGAAGGCATCAATAAATGGAACAACAAATGGATGTTTCTCCCCCTTCCTCTCTCTTTCTCTCTAAAATCTACCTAATAAAAGAGTAACATGCTAATTGACTGTACCTTTGAGACACTCACCAGCCAATCAGGAGTGAGCATGTAAATTAACCCAACAAAGATGGTGGGTTAATTTGCATATGCAGGTGTGGAGCAGCTGGGGGCGGGGCCATGGCGACGACACAGGCATTCCACACCACCCCAGCCTCTCCGGGCCTCTGGGCAGCATGGGAAGGCGGAAAGGCGGCTCTGGCCAGAGCAAAGGCAGTGCTGGCAGCCGGGGGAAGGATGGCCCATTCTTGCACGAATCTTCATGCATCAGGCCTCTAGTCCAGTGGTCGGCAAACTCATTAGTCAACAGAACAGCAAACCGCGGCTCTCGAGCCGCATGTGGCTCGCGAGCCGCATTTTGCCGACCACTGCTCTAGTCAATCAATAAATGTTTAAAAAGCCTGTGCAAATATAATCACACACACCCAGAGAGAGAGAGAGAGACAAGGAGCTGTGTGTTTAGTGTTCTTTTATTCTGTGCGAACCCAAACACAAGGCAAAGTTAGGTCTGGGGCAGGGGCAGTAGAGACTGGAGCGACCTCGATCAAGGCCGGCTGGGGATACTGAGAGAGGTCACCTGTAAGAAGGCAAAGTCACAGGGATTTAGTCATTGCTTCTAGGGCATGAGCTCACAACTCCAATGGCTGAATGTCATTGTAAAGAAGCCCCTTAAAGACCATGTGGGAAAAGCAGATCACACACCTACCCTTCACGGGAGAGTTTTCATGAAGGTTGGAATATTATGTGGATGAGCACCTGTGGCTTAGAATACAACTTGCAGAAAAACACAAATCTAAATGATGCTGCACCTCAAACAACACGAATGGCCAGGCCTTTGGGGTCACAGCCGCTACACAAGCTCCAAGTAAAAAGCAATTAGCACATGTCAATAATATGCCAACTTCCATGAAATTTGAGACAGCAAAAATTTTTTTTAATTTTTATTGTATGAGGGCTTAAATATATATTAACTAGAGGCCTGGTGCACAAAATTCATGCACGGGGGGTGGAGGGACCCCTCATCCCGGCCTGCACCCTCTCCAATCCAGGACCCCTTGGGGGATGACTGACTGCTGGTTAGGCCCGATCCCACAGGGCCTAAACCGGCAGTTGGACATTCCTCTCACAATCTGGGACGGCTGGCTCCCAACTGCTCACCTGCCTGCCTGATCACCCCTAACCACTCTGCATGCCTGCATGACCGCCCCTAACTGCTCTTCCCTGCCGGCCTGATCCCCCTAACTGCTCCCCTGCTGTCCTGATCACCCCCTAACTGCTCCCCTGCCAGCCTGATCCCCCTAACTGGGTCTTCCTCAGCCCCTGCCACCATGGCTTTGTCTGAAAAGATGTCCAGTCTAATTTCATATTACCATTTTATTAGTATAGATATTCAGATGAATTAATCCACTGTCCTGAGTTTATTTCCCAAATAGTCAAAACACTTTGGGGGGAAGGGATTCTTCTCATCGAGAAAATAAGGGACATCCTTATATTAGGGGTCATCACACTTTTAGGCCTGGGGAGCTACGTAAGATACTCAGGGTTGCCCTAGCCAGTTTGGCTCAGTGGATAGAGCGTCGACCTGTGGATTGAAGGGTCCTGGGTTTGATTCCGGTCAAGGGCACCTACCTCGGTTGCAGGCTCCTCCCTGGCCTAGGCCCTTGTCGGGCCCATGCAGGAGGCAACCAAGCAATGTGTTTCTCTCACATCTATATTTCTCTCTGTCTTTCCCTCTCCCTTCCACTCTCTAAAAAGTCAATGGAAAAATATCCTAGGGTGAGGATGAAAAACAAAAAGATTCTCAGGGTTGCTTTTGTCTGTCTGCCCCAAGCTCCTGATACAGGCCGTCAGTAGCTCCCTCTGATCCCGGCTTGAGCTGATCTTGATCTTAGTCTTGGCCTCAGTGACCACTCAGCACTCCCCTGCTCCCCTTTGTTAAACTGCATAACATGGGTCCCGGCAGGCATGGGAGAGTGAGCTCCCCGTCCTTGGTGGTGTGCAAGCAAATGCCCGAGGGTCACTAGCAGAACAGGTGGTTCAAGGCACCCCCAGGGGCAGAGCCCTGCAGATCCGTGAGTGAGCGGGCTGTCGGGTGGCGAGACCTCGCAGCAGAAGCCTGGGCAAGTCCTTTGCAGAGCGGGTCTGTGTGTCTCTGCTGGCACTTCTGTTCCCTGCACGTAGCAGTTGCTCAGTAAACACTCAACTACAGAATGGCCTGACGGAGACATCCGTCCGCTCTTTCCCCTTCTCAGCCCCCATTGACTTATTCAACCAAACTTGATGGGTCCCCGACACACCCCAGCACGGACTGGCCCTGGGGGGTCCAGGGGGCGTCACAAATAACCCCTCCCTCAAGGAGGCAGCAAGGAAAAAAACTAATGGAGGGTGAGCCTGAGTGGTTTTCCCTCATCCACACCCGTGCCTCACTGCAGTGTGCCCATGAGAAAGAAGGGTGCTCTGGGCGAAGTCGGCTGCCCACGGCCACGGCACTCATGAGTGCTGGGGGCTCCTGTTTGAGTCAAGGACTGTCGGACTCCAAAGCCCATCTCACTGGCTTCCTTATCCTAGGAAGTGGTAAAACCCTTTAAAAAAAAAAAATAGTAAGTAGGTGGGTGTGGAACTGCAAGACAGAAAAACAAATTGTTGCAAGTCACCAGGAGAGACGCAGATTGCCCCTGGCTGGCCGGAGAGGTGTTTGACCGGCAGGAGGAGGACGCACGGTGACAGGGAGGGCAGAAGCGGGCAGCTCCCAGGCGGTGGGGAACAGCCGCCCACCCCTACCCCCCGGGGCCATCACTCGGACTGTTCAGGTGTGCACCGTGCAAGGGCCCTGTGGCAACGGGTTGCTCTTCCCATCACAGGCAATGACAACGTCTCCCTCGATAATCTTCGGTCAGATGGGCGTCCTGTGTTTGTGGGAAAGGGCCCTTTCCCCGAATTCACACCCAGTGCTCACCCGGCTGGAGGTAGCCCTGGCCCCACTCAGACCTCACAGCCTAAAACATGTTTGCAATCAATGTTTGGCTCAAAAGTCTATCCACCACTGTCTGTTTTTCAGCAACGAGAGACTCACTTAACATTGTAATGGCTGCATGATAGTCCACCCAATCCCACTCCATACCATCTATGGAGCGTCTGCCGTATGCAGCACTGTGCCGGGCTCGGGGGGCCGGGCAGGAGGGGGACCTGAACAGACACGTGGCTGCATCCTGCTGCCTTGCACTGAGACCCACACACCAGCATTCACAGGGTCAGAGGCTCGTATGCTGTCAGGGGACACATACACTAACCCGCCCCTTGGGCAGATGAGAAAACAGAGGCAAAGAAGCAAGTCAACTAGGGGAGCCCTGCCGGGCCCCCCAGAATCCAGACCCACACCCAGGCCTCTCGCCAGCACACGCCCCTCTCCGAGAAACAACAAAAGAATGCGCTTCTTTCCTAGACTTCCGCCGAGTTCCAAATCAAACCGCGCACTCACAGGGTGAAGTTTGCTCAGCTGAGAAATAAGGCTATTAAATACGGTTAAATATGATTGCATCGCAGAGCACAGACAGTTCTTCCATTACCTGCTTTGATTAAAAAAACCCTCTCTGGGCCGCGGGTAGGACAGGTAAACGCGACATGAGGGGGGAAGCCCTGGAGTTCTGGCGTTCCTACTTGGGAGAAGGGCATGTTGCTTAGGACCAGTTCGTCAGCACGCCAGGAACGCATGGGTAGCGTCGATGCCTAACGCCCTCCCGCCCCCCTTAACTGCGGAATAGAAGAGTGATTGGAAGACGAGGAAGTTACTCCTGCTTCTTTAGGGAACAGAAGAAAGGCAGCCTTTTGTGATGGAACAAGGGCCAGAAGCCCTGATTCAGTTGCTACAATATTGAAGTTTAAGTAGTAACAACGGTTTCTTGTCCTTGGGATGTGAGGGGGGATTTATTCAGAACATTGGGGGATCACGTCCTAGCTGCTGCCCTGGTCTGTCTTTCTCCTGAGAGGGTGATGGTGATTGCTGCCCTGTCCGTTCTCTGTGCTGCACCCCTTCCCCGCTGAGTTCTGCGAATCATGGGGAACCTGGGGGGGCTTTTCAGAATGGCTGGGCCGTTACCTGGGTCAAAATGGATCTGGACACGAGAATGCTCTGGTGGATGGCGAGGAGGCTCCTTCCAGCAATGCTAAATGGCATATTCTTGAGAGATGAGAGAGAGAGAGAGAGAGAGAGAGAGAGAGAGAGAGAGAGAGAGAGAGAGAGAGAGGAGAGCGCGCCTGGGTAACAGCTCACTTATCTCCACCTTTAATTGAAGACTTGGCTGAGACTCAAAAGGTGGAGCCGACCCATCTCAGCCTCAGGATGCCACCTCCCAATCGAGGGAAAGATGATCAGTCACAAATCAGCTGCACATCCGTGAAAGCTGACACTGTCATGAAGTGGTGGGGCGGGGGGAGAGGGGGCGGGGCGCTATAAAAAACGGTTTTTATCAAAATCATTCAAAGACGTAGCGGTGACTGTCATCTCGTACGTGACTACGAAAATGAGAGACCAGGTGTTTGCAAAACATGAACCCTGGGCCGGCCTCCCGGTGTGCATGCCCTTGGCCTTGGCTGGTTACTTTACAGCAGACGTCTGGGATGACAGTGTTTCCCCGGGGTTGGGATGGGGGGACTTAACCCAGGAGCTTTTGCAGGGTCCACGCCACCCTGAGAAGCATCAGGATATGAGGTGGCCAGAGTCAGCAAGCAGAAGTACGAGACGCCTTTGCAATTGAGGTTGTTTTCGTGTAAGTATGTCCCGTGCAGTACTTGAGACGTACTTATACGAAAACATTCATCGTTGTTCACCTGAAATTCAGGTTGTATGGGGCGTCCTATATTTTAATTGGTTGCCCTGGGCAGGAGTCAAGCTGCATACCAGCCCTCACCTTGTCCTCCCTGCATTTGCTCCCAAGGTCCCTGTAGCTTGGCCCCAGAGAAGACTCAGGCTGGCCAGGGTCTCAGGCAGGAGGGGCTGCCGACAGGAGCAGGAGGGACGAGGACAAGACCTCTTCCAGGAGCACAGTCTGCAGCTCTGGGGCAGAGCCCTCCAGAGAGCCCTCCAGTGCCGGATGCAGAAGAGAGTACATGAGCAACACCAGGGAGCATTGCTGATCATCCAGAGACCTGGACCCCCACCCATCAGAGTCACTGGTTCAGTAGTCTCAGGTGCACCCCGTAATCTGCATTTTAACAAACACCCCTCTTACACACACACACACACACACACACACACACACACACACACACACACACGCTCACCAGGTGAGCCGGACAGAGGTAGATTCTCTGAAAACCACTGACTGGGGTTTAGGCTCTTCCCAAACGCGGACAGAGAAAGGCATTATTTTTAAAATACAATGTGATTCTAATCACTTTCTCAAAGTTAGCATCATTCATTAATTGGGCATTTCGCAGTTTGATTATGGCTAATTTCTATTTTAATAGCATAATGTAAACATCAGAGTGAAGAGTAATACTTCTACAAGCGCATGGTTCCTAGAGAAATCAATTTTCTCTCCTCAGCCTATATGTCCATTTCTTAACACTTTAATATAAAGGAAACGCCACATCACATACAGCCCATCACAACGATTGGACAATAAAAATGTAGTGTTTTTAATGTATGAATCCTGTAAGCTGAGAGTACAAATGAACATCCTGGGATGTTTGAACCCAGGGGTGTTTGTCCATGTTAGCTAAGCATGGGCATTTTGAATAGGGCCAAATAGCAAGGACTTTTCACATGGACAAAATGTCTCCGTGGGCCCGTGGACAGCACCAAGTGTCCTGTGGGATTCCAAATAGTTTCTTTTTAAAATACATATATACTAGAGGCCCGGTGGATGAAATTTGTGCGGTGGCGGGGGGGGGGGTCCCTCAGCCTGGCCTGCACCCTCTCCAATCTGGGACCCCTCAGGGGATGTCTGACTGCTGGTTTAGGCTAACTGCCTCTGCCTGCCGGCCGGATCGCCCCTAACTTGCCCCCCTGCTGGCCTGATCACTCCTAAGTTGCTCCCCTGCTGGCCTGATCGCCCCTAACTGCCTCTGCCTCGCCCCCGGCCTAAGCTGCAGTCTGGACTCCCTCTGTGGGAGGCAACCTGGTGGATCAGGGGAAGGTGCCGCCCCCATTACCCCACTGCTGCTGCCACTGCCGGCCTGAGCCTTAGCCCTCGCAGCCACTGCAGCTTTGTCTGGAAGGATGTCCGGGAGGTCATCCAGAAGACATCCACCCTAATTAGCATATTACCCTTTTATTAGTATAGATATATTTTTATTGATTTCAGAGAGGAAGGGAGAGGGAGAGAGAAATAGAAACATCAATGATCAGAGAGAATCATTGATCGCTTCCTCCTGCACGCTCCACACTGGGGATTGAGCCTGCAACCCCGGGCATGTGCCCTGGCTGGGAATCGAACCGTGACCTCCTGGTTCAGAGGTCAATGCTCAACCACTGAGCCATGCCTGCCAGGCCCAACCAGTTTAATTACCAACATGTACGTGAGTGTCGTGCTCACAAGATAAACATAATTATAGAATGATAGAATTACAATGGAAACTTAGAAGATGAAATTAATTACAGAATTTTAGAATTATGGTGGAAAAAAGAAAGCTGGTGACTTATAAAAACGTATGTTTTACTTGAAAGGGCATTTTCCTAAACTTTCTTCAAGATAAGTAGATAAGAAAGAGTATTCTCGCCCTGACCGGGTGCTCAGTTGGTTGAGAGTCACCCCATGCACCAAAATGTCACTGTTCAATTCCTGGTCAGGGCACATGCCCGGGTTTCAGGCTCAATCCCCAGTGGGGGGTATGCTCGAGGCAGCTGATCGATGTTTCTCTCTGCCTCTCCCTTCCTCTCTCTCTTTTAAAAATCAATAAAAACATATTAAAGAAAGAAACAGTATTCTTATACATAATATATAGTACTACAAATGCATTATTAAATTCATCTGTAATATTATTAGACAAACTGATATTGATGGCAAATAAAATGAGGTATTTTCATTCATGAATCTATGTCAAAATACAGGAAGGATTTTTGGCCTCAAGATTTGGCAAGTTCCATAGGCCCAAGGCTTTTGTGTCAGAAAAACACGGTACTTCCCCCACGCTTTTAAAAACAGCCTGCAGAGGAGAGCATCCCATGTTTGAGGTTTACAAAAAATAATTTAAGGCGAGACAGGATGTTCTTTGGCTATTTTAAGTACAACACATAGATAATAATATAAACCTTCCCCTAAAGAAAATACATCGAAAATTATAACGTGAGGTCTTTTTTTTTTTTTTAATACATTTTATTGATTTTTTACAGAGAGGAAGGGAGAAGGATAGAGAGTTAGAAACATCGATGGGAGAGAAACATGGACCAGCTGCCTCCTGCACACCTCCTACTGGGGATGTGCCCGCAACCAAGGTACATGCCCTTGACAGGAATCGAACCCGGGACCCTTCAGTCTGCAGGCCGATGCTCTACCCACTGAGCCAAACCGGTGAGGGCCAACGTGAGGTCTTGTGAGTCAAATTGTGTCCCTCTCCCACCACCAAAGATAAGCCGAGACCCTGACCCCTGCTACCTGCGAAGGCGGCCTTATTTGGAGGTTAGGGTCTTTGGGGGTTGAATGAAGTTCAAAGGTCATTAGGGTGGGCCCTGCTGCCGTGTGACCAGGCTAAGGGAGCGGGACTTCCTCTTGTGAACCAGGGTTCCCGGTTTCCTAAGGCATCCGCAGGTTTTACAAAACTGAGCTGGGGAAACACTGCAGGACTTCTCAGAGCCTTTAATACACATTGGAACGTCCGAGAATACCAGAGGGAATACAAAAGATACGCCGTTAACTCAAGTATTTTCATTATAACGTCTTTATTTTGAGAGCTGCCTCCTGGGATGGGCGTTCCACAGAATATACGCTGGGAAAGCCGCGGAAAGCAGCACAGAGCGTGGAGTGTTTCTGAGTAGAGACATAACGTACATCGATTTTTTAGGACAGAAGTCTAACTCTGGCGGCAAGAGAAATGTTGAGATGGGGGTGCAAGAGGGTACGAGTTTGCGACCAATTTAACCCCAGGCGTAAGGACCCAGTGACGATGCACCATTCCAGCTTTGTCGCTGAGAAGAGACGCAAACTGTGACCCGGGACCCAGGCGGGAGAAGGTGGGACGGCAGCGGGGAGCAAGCGACCCAACGTTACACAGCAGACAGGCTGCGGCATTATTTTAAACTCATTTTCTGCTGAAAAGTCGAGGGGCGGGCTCCGTTATTAATGGAATGCTATGAGATGCATTTTAATTATTGCCAAGACTTGAGTCTTTTAGCGAAATACATATTTATAAAGCTCTGTGGAGCATAGATCATTTACCTAATAGAGCAAGACTGCTCCAAAGTCACCATCCTAATCTATCAGGTAAATACCCACTTATAATTGGTTATTTAATCCTTGCTCTTTTCCCAATAGGTCGGAATGGCCCGTGAGCCTGCTTCATTCCTTCGCGGAAGTCTGTTATCATCCATCATAATGTCAATAGATATATATACATTAAAGGAATTAGGAGTTATTGCCTGGGACAAGAGCGAACATTCAGACGGAGAGAAATGCAGAACATAATGAAACAGCTGCTGTGGGCGAGGAGGAGAGAATTTTTCATTTTAATAACCAAGCCCGCTGCCCTGCAGGAGGGAGACGAGGAAGGTGGCAGCCGTGAGCTGGGCCGGTTGCCCCGAAGAGGCCCCTGGCAATGGTCTCCTTCCTTAAAAAAAGGAGAAACATATTCTGCACCCCGAGGCCCCTCACTTTGTACCACCCAACACATGCACATGCACACGCACACGCACACATGCATATGCACACACTTCCCTTTGTATGCATCTTAGGAATCTCAGAAGCAGACCACTGACTTTAACTCAGCATCCAAACTAATAAAAAGGTAATATGCAAATTGACCATCACTCCAACACACAAGATGGCCGCCCCCATGTGGACACAAGATGGCTGTCAGGGGAGGGCAGTTGTGGGCAATCAGGCCAGCAGGGGAGGGCAGTTGGGGTTAACCAGGCCTGCAAGGGAGGGCAGTTGGTGGTGACCAGGCCTGCAGGGGAGGGCAGTAGGGGGGGAACAGGCCTGCAAGGGAGGGCAGTTGGGGATGACCAGACCAGCAGGGGAGGGCAGTTAGGGGTGACCAAGCTGGCAGGGGAACAGTTAGGCATCGATCAGGCTGGCAGGGGAGAAGTTAGGGGGCTATCAGGCTGGCAGGCAGAAATCGGTTAGGGGCAATCAGGCAGTCGGACATCCCTTGAGGGGTCCCAGATTGGAGAGGGTGCAGGCTGGGCTGAGGGATACACACCCACCATGCACGAATTTCATGCACCGGGCCTCTAGTCTATTATAGTTATTCTGGGTTCTTCTGCTTACTAGATCTCATTTATTTTTAATTTATTGTTATTATTTTTTTATTTTTCAACTAGTTTACTTTCACTATTATCTTGTCTTGGTTTCAGGGGTACAGTACAGCACAGTGGTTAGATAAGCACACTGGACATGGTGTTCCCCTCGATAGTTCCGGTACCCACCTGGCCCCACACGTAGTCATTGCAATATGATTGGCTGTCTTCCCTGTGCTGACTTTCCATCCCCGCAACTAGTTTGTAACCAAATTGTACTTCTTAGTCCCTTCCCCTTTCTCCCAGGCCCCAGCCCCTTCCCTCTGGATCTCGTTGAGAAGTCCAGCAACCTGATCCTTCCAATAATTTCAGTGCCGTTTCGCTGAAGAGGAGGCGGGAGCTTCTAGAACTGAAGTGTCTGCCTCCGGCCCACAGCGGCCGAGCTGGGGCTAGAGCCTGGGTCCTACTCTTTCCCCTACAGCTGCTTCTCCCCCGAAGCCTGAGGTGGTCCAGGAAGCACTTCAGGGGAGAGCCTGGCGCCAGAGAGACCCAACCATCCATCCCGTGGCATCGGCCCAGGCAGGCCCTGTGGGATTCATCCGTTTCCTCCTGCCAACCTGGCCGTCTGAAAGTAGGCTTTGCAAATATGTCTGTGTGCTTCTGTGTGTGAGTCTGCGCTTCTGTGTGTGTCTGTGTTTCTGTGTGTGTCTGTGTTTCTGTGTGTGTGTCTGTGTGTGTTTCTCTGTGGGTATTTCTGTTTGTGTTTCTGTGTGTGCCTGTGTGACTGTGTGTGTGTGTTTATCTGTTGTGTTCCGGTGTGTTTTTTGCAGGATGTATTTTGTCAAATTCCTGTGTACAATCCCAATAGAGAAGCACACCGGGCACAGTTGCAAGAGATGAAGTGGGGGCCTGGGTCTCTGGAACCCCCCTGGTATTCCACAGGGCCCCCTCCTCCAGGCCCCAGGTGGCCCCTGAGACACTGGGGAAGCCTGGCAGAGACCAGGGGTGGCTGCAGCTGGAAACCACTCATGCGGTCGATGTGCACATGGGGTCAGCATGCATATAGGGCCGGCATACAGTGGGGTCTGCATGCAGTGGGGTCCACATGCACATAGGTCCACATGTACATAGGTCTACATGCACATGGGGCTGGCATGCAGTGATGTCTGCATGCACATGGGGCTGGCATGCAGTGAGGTCCGCATGCACATGAGGTCGGCATGCAGTAGTCCATGCTGCCTCTCCACTAGGGGTCTTAGCTCTTGTCAGAAAAGCCACCTGCAGTGGTCAGGCAGGGAGTCCCAAACCTCTGTAAGCCCCGTCAATGGTCACTACCTTTGGGAACAGATGTTTCCAAAACGAACTCCTGAGTTGCATGTGCTGTGAGATGCTCCGGCGCCACAGAAAAGGATGCTCTGGAGCCAAAGGCCAGCCACGTGGAGGAAGAGATTGGCAGGGGGCTGGGAACTCAGCTGTCCACGCTGTCAGTCAGGCCCGAGGGAAGGAACCCGCTCCGGGTGCTGTGCGGGGACGGGCACAGAGGTCGGAGGCAGGGGGTGAGGTTGATGGAACGGCTGTAGATCTCAGTTCATCTCCACGGCAGACAGTGTCGTTCCCTTATGGCAGATGGGGAAACTGAGGCCCGAGTCCTGCAGCCGAGGCCACAGAACTAGAGTGGAGGCCCGGGACCCCGTCTGCCTGCCGATGGGGCCCTTCCTCTTCGCATCGCACCACGTAGAGGAAATACGGTAACGTCTTCTTTCTCTGGGATCCCGAGAAAAATGAACTGTTTCACACGCCGGCCTTCTAGGTAACTAAGACATTGACCTTTGAGCCCCACATGTTTTAGGACTTTAATTATTTTAATGGAAACGTTGCCACTGTTCTTGAAACAGACTCTTCTGTGGGGTTAGCCTTGTCTCGCTGGCTCAGGGCGCCAGCACCGACTGGGGCTGTACTGCGTGGAGCTCCGGAACAGCTCATCCCAGAACCTTCCGGAACTGGTTACCTGCCACCTGCCATCGCCGGCCTGCTGAAGGGGGGACGACAGGCACCCAGCCACCCGCCCACCACCTCAGGGGCCCCTCCTGCCACTGGGCTCTTTCCCCGGGGGCTCTGGCCCGCAGCGCTGCGCGTGACGGATTCCCCGCCTCAGGCTGCCCTCTGCCTCCAGTGGCAGCTCTCCGAGTGCAGGCGGAGGGCGCCTGGGACCCACTGAGCCGCTCACCACGTCCCTGGGCCCCGCCTTTCCCGCCACCCGAGTGTGTGAGGCCCGATCTCATCCACCTCCATCGGCCAAAGCCACACATCGCAACAGAGCGAGCGCAAGCCGGAGCGGGAGGCCCTGCTGTCTCAGGGCAGCGCCGTGCACACACGTAAAACAAGGCCGCTCACCGCGCCCTCTGTTGTTTGGGAATAACTTGTGTTTTACCAAAAGAAGTATTATCTATGCCCACATGTAATAGGGTTATTACTGTTACTTTCAATTAACTGGTAATTTACCATTTCTCAGTTTTAATGCCTAGTAGAGTAAATATTATTTATGCCCACGTGTAATGGGTTTGTTATTGTTACTTTCAATTAACTGGCAATTTACAGTTTCTCGGTTTTAATGTCCAATACAGTCACTATCGGTATAGCCCGCGTGACAGAAGCTCTTTGGGGCCTACAGTAACTAAGTGTGCAAAGGGGTCCTAGGACCGAAGAGTTTGAGAACCACTGGCCAGGCCACCCATGCCTCCTTCTCCACCTGCCCAGCTCTCAATGCCCTTTCAAAACCAGGGCTCAGAAACCACCTCCTCTAGGCTGAAGCCCCAGACTGGGACAGACACCCGCTGATGCACAGGGGCACCTTCCCCACCGCCTGCTTCCTCCCCTGCGGGGAGCGGGGCTGTTTCTAGATCCGTCTGAACCGCTAAATGGCTGCCTCCCGACGGGAGGGGCCTGACTGTGCTTTCTTGCCTCGGTGTCCTGCAGCGCCAGGTGGTGAATGAGCGCAGGTCGGGCCGGCTGCCGCGGCGCAGCTATTCTGGGTTCCCATGATGCCTCCTCTAATGGACCTGCCTGGGGTAAAGCTCTTAAGCTTTTTTAATCCTCAGTGTCGTGGGAAATAAAAATATTACCACTACCCACGGGACTCCATGTGACCTGGGACCTGGAAAGTCGTGTGTCAAATGGAAAGCACACTACAGTGAATTCCGGTCCCCGCATCACGAGTCCTCCTGGAACCCTGGTCTGCAGACCGTCTCAGGGCAGCCACGCCCGTGTTTTACAGAGGTGATTTGAACCAGCCTGGCGGTTAAACTGGCTGCTGGCATTCTTCCTGGAGATTGGGGTGCCCGCCGCCTCTAGCATGCAAGCCCCTCTTCTGAGCATGCAAGCTCCTCCCACGTAGCTGCTGCTCGGATTCACCTGGGAAAGCAGAGAACCAGGGTTTCTAGAACCCGGATGTAAGCGTTTCCTAGAGCATCCTTAACACATTACAGTGGAAACACTCTCTCTCACCACCTGGAAGCCAGGTGCAGGCACGGCCAGGCTCCCTCCGAAGACCCTAGGGAAGAAAGTGCATTGCCCCTTCCCAGCTTCCCGTGGCCCTGGGCAGTCCTGTGTTCCTGGGCCTGTAGCTGCATCTCTGCAGCCTCTGCCTCCATCCTCACGTGGCCCTCTCCCCAGAGGTCTGTGCCCTCCCCTTTTCTTTTAGGGACACCAGTCGTTGGATTCGAGGCCCACCCTCTCCCAGGTTCTTTGCTTTTCTTTACAGTTCTTTCGGTAAACTTCATTTATTCAGCATGATGAGAGACAAAAGTTCGTCCAGGAGGTCATATGGAAATACCACGTCATAGATTTGGGGGATTTTAAGGGCCATTCAAGGAATGCAAAACCCGTTCGCTAGTGACCATTATCCAACTGCCTCTTCCCCCTCCTGGGTATTGATTTAGAAAACCAAGGACTCTTGTGGAGACAGGGCCCATAGAAAAAAGCCAAACAAAATTAAATGTCCATAACTGACTCACCCAAAATTAGAGGTTATCATTTCAGGTGTAATCTTTCCAATATTCTCTCCATATGTATAGACATATTGTTTTTTGATCAAGTGAAATATTCCTGTTCATAGTAAGTTCTGTTTTGTGGCTTATTTTTCACTTTATAACCCACAGACCTTTTCCTGCATCATCATCTAGTCCTCAACCACTTCATTTTATAACTCTCTACAGACATAACGCAATTTATTAAAACCTCCCATTGTTGGACACTTAGACTTTATTGTTGTTGTCTTTCACATTATAACTTTGCAATAAATTCCTGGCGGCTAAAACGGCACATACAATTGAGAGCTTCCACGGAATCCACTTCTGGACATAAAATGGACTGCGCAAAGCGCGTGGACGTGGTTAGGGTCCGTGATAGGTCCTCACAAGAGGCCTTCCAGATAGGATGTGCCCCTGGGGTGTGTGTGAACGCCCACAGTAATGCTGAATCTTATTGTGTTTTATTTCCTTGGGCTTATCTTTTTTTGGGGGGGGAGTTGTTTTGTTTGTTTAAATATGTGTTTATTGATTTCAGAGGGAGGGAGAAAGGGGGAGAGAGAGCTAGAAACATGGGTATGAGAGTTTAACATCCATTGGCTGCCTCCTGCACGCCCCCTGCTGGGGATCGAGCCCGCAACCCGAGCATGGGCCCTGACCAGTTCTTGGGACAATGCTCAACTACTGAGCCACGCCGGCAGGGCTGGGCTTGGTGTTGCAATCATTTCACATGTCACCCACTGAAGAGCAACTGCGCTGTAATGGCTCTCTTCTCCTGTGATGTAATTCAAGGGTCGGCCAACTTTTGCTGCAAGGACCAGAAAGTAGATATTTTAGGCTCTGCCACCCATTGGGTCTCTGTTCTAACGGTTGTAGCTCAAAAGCAGCCATTGACAATTTGCAGACGAATGAGCATGAAGGTGTGCCAATAAAACTTTATTGATGGACACTGAAATGCGAATTTCATGTCACTTTCACGTATCATGAAATATTATTCTTCCTTTGATTTCTTTCCCACCATTGAAAAATGTTAAAAAAAAAAAATAGGCACTAATCTTAGCTCGCACTTCGTACACAAACGGGGGCGAGCACAGGGCGTGTTTGGCCCACGAGCCTCATTCTGCCGATCTTCTGATTTAACTGAAGGCCCGTCCACACGGGACCCTCGTCCTTTTAAACTTCTCTCTGAGCGAGGCTTTTTTCCTAATCCAGTAGTTTTCAACCCCGGCTGCACATTATAATAACCTGGGGAAATCTTTTACGAGCCAGTGCTGGGCCCCGCCCCAGATGAAGTCACTCAGTCAGGGATTCTTGCCCGGTCATAGCGCCGACCATCTCTGCAGGGACTGAAAGCTCCGCTCACACTGCACTTCAGACCAGCTCCGGCCTGCTGGCCACCTGAGCCCGGGCCAGGGGCTGCCAGGCAGCCAGGAGCCCTGGCAGCAGGCGGTGCAATGGACCGTGTGACAGGTGAGGGTGCCCCGGTTCCTTCAGACCTGCTGACTAAGGGCTCCGGATCTGGCTTCATTCAGAGCTCACTGCCAACCTCCCTAAGGGGCAGATGGGAGAGGTTTTAAAACAATTTCTCTGGCCCGGCCTGTGTGGCTCCGTTGGCTGAGCCAAGTTGACCCACGCACCAGGAGGTCACCAGTTCGATTCCTGGTCAGGGTACATCCCCGGGTTGTGGGCTCAATCCCCAGTGGTGGGGAGTGCATGCAGGAGGCAGCCCATTGATGTTTCTCTCTCATCAATATTTCTATCTCTCTCTCCCTCTCCCTTCCTCTCCTGCTCTAAAAAAAAAAAAAAAAAAATCAATAAAAATATATCTTCCAAAATTTTTAAAAGGACTTCTGGCTACAGGGACCTACCTGCCCCCGCTCTGTGGTTAGATCTGACCCAGGAGCAGCCTAAGCCTGCAGGGGCCCAGGTCTCCCGGCTCTGCCCCTCCCAGCGGACCCGGCCTCGGTCTCTCTGGGGACCAGGTGGGAGAGGACGGTGAGCAGGGGCGTCCGCGCTGGCTGCGCCCTGCCTTCTGCTTCGGCCCACCTACCCACCCCGGGCCCTCAGCGCATGCGAAGCAGCCCGCCTCTCTCCTCGGGTCCTTCCTGCTCTTTGCTTTTCTTTGCAGATTTCAAGGTGATGACAAAAGAGAGAACAGTCTTAGCATTTGTTAATACCCACTTGACCCACAAAAGAAAATTCGCCAGCATCGTGCGGCTCCTAATTTAAAAACCATTAGACCGTTCCGCTTGGTGGACCAGATCTAAATATTCTTAAAGGGGCGGTTTAATTTAATGATTACCTTAACAAGCCCCCTTTTAAAACGATGATCCGCCAAATTCCGGGGATTTGTTTTGGCATCTGATCCAATAAGTGGCTTTGTACAAAGAGGAGCAGAACGGAATCTGATTTGGTTCAGAAGCCGGTGAAAATCGTGGAAATTACTTTGCATATTTAATCGCTGTGGAAACATGAGTACAAACCTCTTTCCAGAGATTACCTTAGGGGGGCGGAAAGCTTCAGGCTTCGCAGCCCGCATGCCGGGCGCTTTGACTTACAGGGAATTGTTTGGAGTTTGTAGAACACTCGGTGTTGCCAAGACTTCAGCCTGCTCAGCCACCGGCAGACAGACGCGCCCTAAACGCCGCGTGTCGGGAATGGCAGCGACACGGGGGGCCCGTGGAGACCTGTGGCTGACCACGTCCAGCGGGGAAGGAAAGAAGAGGGTATGTCCCCAAGAAAAGCCCTCGGGGCCTGTCGCCAGGACCTGCAGGCATGTGGCCCACCTTCGGGAAGGTGCCGCAGTCCTGTCTGCCCCGCACAGGCACGCAGAGGCGCCTTCAGCTCTGTGCCTGGATGCGGGAGGCGGTGGCGCAGCGAGTTGGGGTCTTGATCTGAGCCAGCCCCAATGCTGGGGGGCCCGGTGACCTTGGCTGGGACGTGTCACCTCCTCCTTTTCTCATGTGCTCACCCCTCCCTCTGGGTTTCTGCTTAGCTACCCCCTCCTCAGCCAGGCTTTTTCCGACACACCACCTAATGGAAAGCCCCCCCACTTTCTTCCCTCTTAGCGGCCTTTGTTCATTCCGCCACGCCAAGGCCTTTGTTCTTCATTCCACCAAGCCAGTGGTCGGCAAACTGCGGCTCGCAAGCCTCGGTTTGCCCCTCTGTTGACTAATGAGTTTGCCGACCGCTGTACCACGCCAATCCTCACCTGCAGGTTCCCTGTGAACTTGGTTAAGCTCCGCCCTCTCCTAGAAGAATCAGGCTGGTATTTAGTTTGCTCTGTTCATTGGCTGTTTCCTCCAAACCAGTGGTCGGCAAACTCCTGAGTCAACAGAGCAGCAAAACGCGGCTCGCTAGCCGCATGTGGCTCGCAAGCCGCAGTTTGCCGATCACTGCCCCAAACAGTGCCTGGCTCAGTAAATATCTGAAGAAAAGAATGAAGAAGGCCACCTCCCCACTCCTGGTGTGAGGGTGAAATGTGCTTACCAGAAAACAAGGGAGCGGTTCAGGTAGATGGTAGGGTGGAAGAGGTCTGTGTTGGACCCTCGCTACTTTCTCCTTCTGTGACCTTGGCCGAGCCACGGGGTTGCCTGTCAGAGCCCCGCTTTCCCGTCTGTAAAATGGGACAACACATGTGAGCCAAGGGCAAGGCCAGCATGTAGTCAGGCACGGGGAGGTGGTCATGTGATTTCATGGTTGTGATGGTTAATTAGATGTGTCATCTCACCTGGGCCACGGTGCCCAGCTCGCTGGTTAGATGTTATCTCTGGGTGTGTCTGTGAGGGGGGCTAAGTATCTGGATTGGTGAGCAGGAGGAGTAAAGCAGGGGGCCCCTCCCAAGGTGTGTCTGTGAGGGGGGCTAAGTATCTGGATTGGTGAGCAGGAGGAGTAAAGCAGGGGCCCCTCCCAAGGTGGGTGGGCCCACCGGTCCGCTGAGCGCCTGCATAGAACGCAGCGGGAGGGAAGGTGAATTTGCTCTCTCTCCTGCCTCCAGGAGCCGGGGCATCTGTCTCCTGACCTTGCTGCTGGCCTTCAGGTCTTTGACCTTCACCACTGTCCTCCCTGGGTGGCCCGCAGGGGGCAGATGGGGGGACTTCTCAGCCCCATGATCACCTGAACCAACACCTCATAACCAACTTCTCTCCAGAGCGGGAGAAATACATACCCTCATGGTTCCGTTCCTTGGAAAACCCAGGCTAAGACAACGGGGAAGGAGGTGATGAGGGGACGGAAGGACGTCTTTCTACCTGTCACCAGGGACGCTCACCACCGGGCTTCCTCCCCAACCAAGGCCTCCTCTCGGGGAGTCGGAGCTGTATTCCGGGGGACTGGGAAGTAGATGGGTTCTTTGCAAAGCTCTCCGAAAAGCACAATGTTTTCACACGGGTCCCAGCCCCAGCAGCTGGCAGGCAGCCCCCATTGTAAAACACGGGTGTGCAGGCATCTGTCTCTACGGGTACACCCTCGGGGAGGCGCAAACTCATGCGGTAGCTGCACACTTTGCAAGCTATGCATGCTCTTGTGAGTGTGTGTGTGTGTGTGTGTGAGCGAGCGTGTGAGTGTGTGTGTTTGGTTTGTATGTTTCGGACTGGATGGTGGAGACCAGATGTGTGTGCCGTGTGTGTGTGTAAACACAGAGAGTGACAGGCCCACAGCAGCACGCACATACCTGCTCCCGGCTTCCCCCTCACGGACTCGCGTTTCAGAGCTCAGCAGGCGGGAGGCTCGCTCACGCGTTTTCTCTCCCACATGCGCCGAACAGATAAGCTCCTTGTGTTCTTTACGGTACGTCGAAAGGCATTTGAGGGACAGGACAACTTGTCAATCAACTATCGTGTACAAGGGGAATGTCTCTGCCTAAGTTCACACCCAGAATCAAAAGTGACCCCTGACTGTGCGCTGAGCGGGGGCCGCAAAGGGGACGGACGAGTTCAGTGTTGCCCGCGTCCAGCCCCCAGGGCCTCCTCCTGCCAATTCACCCCCTGCACCTGCTAAAGAGCATTTGCCAAAAGGCGAGCAAGTTCTGTAAATCTTCTGCGCCGCCCCTGCTTTTAGCCAGGTGGGGTAGGTTCTCTCTCACCTGGACCTGTCCCATCTCCGTCACTCCTTCCGCCCTGTGCCTCTCCCCAGCTGACGTGGCTCCTGGCCGCCCCTCCCCCACCTCCCACCCACCTGCAAAACCCTCACTGCTCAAAGTTGGGCTCAGAGCCCACCCTCTACCTACCCCCAGGAAGAACCAGCCCCTGCATCCTTTCCACCTTTGCGAAGAATTGTCCAGTAAAGAATTGTCATGGTCACACCTGTGCCATTGTCTTGCACACATTCACCATCCATCTACTTTTGCCCTTTTTTAAAAATATATTTTTATTGATTTCAGAGAAGAAGGGGAAGAGAGAGAGAGAGAGAGAGAGAGAGAGAAAGAGAGAGAAGGAAACATCAATGATGAGAGAGAATCATTGATCAGCTGCCTCCTGCATGCCCCCGACTGGGGATCCAGCCCACACCCTGGGCATGTGCCTTTGACTGGAATCAAACTGTGACCTCCTGGGTCATAGGTCGACGCTCAACCACCGAGCCACGCCAGCCGGGCTACTTTTGCCCTTTAGACTAAGTCCCTACAGCCCTACTCACCTTCAGACCCCGGTCCCATGCACAGAGCACAGAGCACCGAGCACATTCTGAACATACTAGAAGCCCAATGCATGAAGATTCGTGCTAGAATGGGCTTTCCTTTCCCTGGCTGCCTGCACCACCTTTCCATTCCGGCCCAGCCCCTTTCCGCTCAAGCCCCAGAGCCACCTCTTTCCGCTGCACAGAGGCCCTGAGAGACTGGGAGTGGGGCAGAACTCGTATGTCTCGTCCCCGTCACTCGGTGCCTGTGTATGCAAATTAACCGCCATCTTTGTTGGGCTAATTTGCATATCACTCCTGATTGGCTGGTGGAGTAGCGGAGGTACGGTCAATTTACATGTTTGTCTATTATTAGGTAAGATTTGCACTCAATGATCCCCTCAACCAATGGGTGGGAGACTGGAAGGAGGGAGGTGGAAGAGCATTCAAAATGCCAGTGAGGCAGAGAAGAGGCAAGACGCTGAGATGACCCCTGTATCAAAGGCCCACTTGATGGATAAATGCTGGCGTGGTCATTCCAGTGAACTAAGTACAGCTGCCATCTTGGCCTTCTGTTTTGTGCCAGTGTTTATAAACATCATCTCAAATTGTCCTAACAACTTTACAGAGGAAGAACTACCACGATCCCTGAGGGTCCGAGAGGTTAGGCGACTCCCCCAAGGTCACACAGCCGGTCAGAGGCAGAACTGGGGGTAGAGCTCCAGTTGGTCTGAATCCACAGCCGCTGCTCTGCCGCCACCCGCACTCCCCGGTGTCAGCATCTGTGTGAGCTCTGGGGCCCCTCGGGTCTCCGTCCGTCCGTCCGTCTGGGGCCTGTGCTGGCTGCCCCCAGGGCCAGAAGCAGAGGTGCCTCCCGGAGAGCCCGCTCTCCAGCCCGAGCCTGGCATTGCAGGCGACGGCTCTGCTCAAACCTGAGCTATGGCAATCGGTTGCCAGTTACCCCGGGTGGCTGCGTGAGAGAATTATTGCAACGGGCACATGAAAAGAAAACTTTATTTTCACCACTTTTCAGCAAAAGCTAATTCAGAATAACTCCATTTAACAGTTATTTTATGCTGAAACGCTGAATACCTCGGGGAGTCTTTTAGGGATTTTAAAGTCTCTTTATTTATAAATGATTCATGCTGCATTTTCAGAAAAACCTACAATTAGTGTGGGTAGCACAGAGCTCCTTAGGGAAAGGTAAAAAAAAGAAAGCCCGTCCGCCTCCCGCAGCCTCGCCCATTGTTGGGCGGCAGCGGACTGTGAAAGGCGAGCTCGGCGCTCGGCAGCGGGATTTTGCCTGACCTTTGAAACGCGGGCCCCGTGTGTCAGTATGTGTACCGGGCTTGTTCCCGTGATCTCCGCAACCCACAACGCTCTTTTTATTATTCTCTTTGTTTAAAATATGTTTTTATTGATTTCAGAGAGGAAGGGAGAGGGAGAGTTAGATAGAAACATCGGTGGGAGAGAATCATGGATCGGCTGCCTCCTGCACGCCCCCCACTGGGGGATGGAGCCCGCAACAAGGGCCCGTGCCCTGACCGGGAATCGAACTGTGACCTCCTGGCTCATAGGTTGATGCTCAGCCACTGAGCCACGCCGGCCACAGAATTCTTTGCTTGCATGTTTCAGTCTGGGTCATGCTCTCGGTGCCTGCAGAAACCCAAAGGAGTCCGAGGTGCTGTGGGAAGACCCCGCCTGCGCAGCATCGGAAACGAGTGAGAGCCGTGGCCTTGGGGGTCCGCCCAGTGGCCCCAGGAGAGCGCAAAGAAAAGACTCAATTCTTATCTAGCACGGTCCGGGGGGTGCCTGGGCAGGATGCCTCCACTGTCCTTCCCGGCCTCCCTTTCCTCACCCTTCCAGGGGGGTGTCCTACTGCTCTCGGGGTTTGGCCACGCCGTCATTCACTCCCTGCTTTTTAACCCCCGCTCTGCGCCACGTGCAAGGCAGCCTCTGGGTCCAGGAGCCCCCAGCCTAGTGGAGAAGCGGGCAGAGAGCAGTGTCGACGGTGGGACAGAGGCTACGGGCCGCTCCGTGAGCACAGAGGGACACGGGACCCAGACGTAGCAGTCAGGGAAGGCTTCATGGAGGAAGTGGTGCCTGCGCCAGTCTGTGAAGGACCACGAGGCACAAAGGGGAAGGAGTGTTCGGGGCTGGAGGCATGCACCCCATCTGGGGACGGGAGGGAAGGTAGCCGAGCGGGATCTAGCCGGCAGTTCGGCCCTGCTGGAGGGATTCTGCTTCAGAAACAGGGAGGTGGTCAGGACGAGCTTTAGGGGCTCCGGGAGGTGGTTATTTCGATAAGAGGGTTTTGTAAACTCCGGGGCTTCGGGGCCCTGCACAGTGCCGGTTATGTCCGGCATTATTAGCGCTCTGGGTAGATGGGGCGGGGGTGGGGAGCAGTGATTGAACTAGGAGATGGAACGGGAGTTTTCCGACGTCACTGGCTAAGGACGCCAGTATTTCTCTCCCACGTGGTCCTGCCCAGTTCCGTTACGCCGCGGGCTGGCCTGGCGGGGCCGCCTCCTCCCTCCACGCAGGCATGTGCACGTGAAATCAGACATGTCGGTTTTGTGACGAGTGTTTGGGGTTATCGGAAGTGAACATGGTGAACTAGGAGCCGTGAGAGCCGTGAAAAGGAAAAGGAGAAACCACCTCCACCCGAGAAACCTGCAGCACCCACGCCCGGACCCCGTCCCCACCTGCGAGCGCCGCTCCCCATCGCACCTCCCCTCAGAGCACACCGGCCGGAGCAGGAAAGAGCAGTTCAGATGCTGAATGGCATCATCTTCAATGAAGCGAGTATTTTTCCAAATCTCTGCTGTGTGCCAGGCAGGGAGGAAAATGAAGCATGGAGACAGCAGAGAAACGAGCCCGTTTCTGGCATCAAGAGCTCAGTTTTGTGCAAGGAGATGTCCCAGGAGGCCGGGACAGAGGCACGGGGCGCTGTCCGAGGGGTGCGGGGTGGGTCAGGGGTCCAGATCAAAGCAGGGGCGTGACCTCAGAGGGAGGGGCATTCTGAAGCTGGGCCGGAGTCAGCCACAGTCTGACCCTTCCTAGCATGGTGGCCGTGCTCTGGTGACGTAATAGCTCTATGCCTCAGTTTCCTCCTCTGTAAAGTGGGGGTACTGAGAAACTGATTAACACCTACCAGGTGCTCCAGAGAGTGCCCGGCACGTGTTAAATGATCAGAAGAGTCGATGAACCTCAACATTATCATCCTCGTCACTGCTGTCATTACTGGAACGGACTCATCAGGAAGCGACAGGGGAAGCAGTAAGGGAGAAAGTGAAGATGTGGAGCCACTCCTGGGTGAACGCCCACAGGAATAGACATGTCCGTCCACCCAAACACTTGTCCAGGAACGTTCCTAGCAGCAGCATTCACACTAGGCAGCCAGGGGAAATGGCCCACGTGGTTGTCAACGGATGACTGGATGAACCAAACGAGGCGCGTGGGTCGCTGGAATACTGCTCAGCCCTGGAAAGGAGCGAGGGACTGACCCGTGCCACAATGCGGACGGGGCTTGCCAACATGATGCTGAGTGAGAGAAGCCAGACACAGGGACCGTGTGCTGTAGGATTTCATTCACATGAAACGGTAAACCATAGGCACACATGTCTGGATGGGTAAACTTAAGGGGGGACATGACACCACCAAGTGCCGGCAAGGAAGTGGGGAACTGGGATTCTCCAGGGCCGCTGGTGGGAGAGGAAACGGCGCGGTCACTCTGGAAAGGCCTCCAACGGCATCTTATACCGTTGAGCATGCACCCGCCACACACGATTCGATTTCTAAGTATCTATCAGAGTGAAATGAAAATGTTTATGTCCACCTAGAGGCCTGCGGGAGGACGTTCACAGCAGCTTTACTCATAACCACCAAAACGTGGGCACATTCCGAATGCCTCTCGCCCTCTCACCTGGGGGCGGAGAAGCAGAGCCTAGTCATCCGCTCTTGGACTACTACTCAGTGCTGAACAGGGGCCGGACTGCTCATTCGCATGAAAACGTAGCCAAATCTCCCAGTCGTTCTGCCAAGCAGCCTCAGCCAGGCTCACAAGACAGCATCCCGTGTGACTCCACTCATGCAACATTCTTGCAAAGGCAAAGCGACAGGGACAGTGATGGACGAGAGCTTAACAGGGGCTGGGAGAGAGAAAAGGGCTGGTGACCAAGGGACTCGGGGAAACTTCCACGTTATTAGAGATCGACATCCTTGTGGTGGTGGGACATGATATATACACTTGTCAAAACTCACAGAACTCTACACCCCAAAGGACCGATTTTATGTATGTAACTAGCGGCCCAGTACACGAAATCTGTGCACTGGTAGGGTCCCTAGCGGCTGCGGGCTGCCGGCCAGGTACTCCCTCCCCTCCCCCGGCCACCATCGGGGGTCCTCCCTCCCTTCCCCTGGCCAGCCCCGCCCCCTGATCGAACTCACAGACAACTCCTGGTGGAGAAGACAATTTGCATACTTAGGCTTTTATTATATAGGATTATACCTTAATGTTAAAAGGAGGGGATGAAGGCATTATTAAAATTTTTTTAAATCCATAGGAAGATGGGAAATCATTCTTCAATGAATGAGGCTCCCCCTTGCATAAATGGGCATCAAGCCATTCGTTGAACGTATTAGAGTTAATTTCATTTTTAGTATTAGAATTAATATTGTGGAAAAACAATAATTTGCATCGAAACAAAAAAAATACATCCATATGATGTGGAATCTTAACTTTTTATCAGAAAGAGAGGGCCAGCTATTCCACAGGCACCCCTTGGTCCTCACCCTGCTTCACACGGGTGCCTGGGTTCACTGGGCAGGAGCGCAAATGAGGCCGTCACTCAGACAAAGTTCTCCTCCTTGTTTTCCAAGTTTCGTTCCCGAAATGTCCTTGTCAGAGAGCCGTGCAAAGCAGACGCACCCCTCCCTTCCCCCAAAGTCAGTCAATCAAGTGGCCTCCGCCTCCGCCAACTGCAAGCCGACTGATACTGTTTCCCCCTAAATTGACAGAATCGAATGGTGATTTATTTATTTACTCACTAATAATTTATAGCCTGTCTCCTTCCAAGAAGAATCTGAGTGCCTCGCGGGATGTCTTGGCACCACCTCCCCGAAGTATAAGCAGCTCGCGGCAGAAAACAACCTCTGAAGAAGCCGTCTCCGGTTCTATTCCAGGACCCGCAGAGTCTCGGGGCAATGGGTAAGGAGTGCGTGACTGCAGACGGTGAATAATGGAGAGTCCACGCCCGCAGCGCCAGGAGCGTGTCTCAGACACCGCACCACCTCCGCGGCTGATGCGCAGGCGAGGGAAGGAGGTCCGGGTAATTGGGGGCCAAAGACTCGATGCGTTGAGGCAGCTGACGCGTTCTTCCCTGCGCTAGGCGGTGACGCTGGAAAGTAGTTTCCGGCCACCGTTCCGCGTCACCTATGGGCCAGCACTTGGCATGCAGAATTGCAGCCACGTGGCCGGGGGCACTGGCACTGTGCGGGGAAACAGAGGCGCAGAGAGGGTGGTAACTTGCCCGGTGTCACAGAGCCTGGGAGCCTTAGGCTGGGATCTTGAATCCAGGTCTTTCCCATCTGAAGCCCATGCTTGCCGTCTCCCACAGGTGTATGAGTCACCTACCGGTCTGTCCCGGGCTGCCTGCACCCATCAGCTGACGAAAGAACTCTGCCCTCTGAGGGGCATGGCACCGAAGACTTTTCCCTGCAGCTGTTATCCGTTAGCGTGATCTCAGTCACAAGCTGGTGGGTCGCCCCTCAGCCGGAGAGGTCCCAGGCGGGCAGGCCCCAGGCTGTAGGGGACCCCCTTTGCTCTCCAAGGTTCCCCCTGCTGGCTCTTTCCATGTGTGTGCTTCCTCCGTGGGCATGTAGGAACCAGGTTACAGGAGGTCTAGAAATTTCTCCAAAGGAAGAAAAGGGCCCATCCATCTCCTTTGCCCAGATGTTATCACCTCTAGACACCCCGGCCAGAGCTGGGGACATCCCCCCTGAAGCCCCCAACTGGCCAGGGCGAGGCGATGACCATGGATGCTGTAGATAGACCTGGTGGGTATTTTCTAACCCGAGTTTTCCTCCCGGACACCCAGAAAGGCTGCACTTCTCAGCCGCTCTTACAGTGCTGATGGGCCATTTGACCGACTTCTACTAATGTCACATGAGAAGGGACGTCACCTTCAGGCCTATCTGTCAAATGCCCCGTGGTCCTCTACACCCTGTCGGCCCGGGCCCTGGAAGAGGAGGCTGCCGTAGGACGCCAAGGTCTGGGTTCTGCAATCACTCGCCGAAAGGCCGCCCGCCCTGCTCGCACCGCTGGCGCTGCACGGCGTGAGGCCACGGAGGTTGGAGGGCGCTTGGTCACTGCAGCCAGCTCTGGTTACCCTGACGAATCCCAGTGGTTCCACCTGACTCTCTGGGGTGGAAGAGAAGTGGGGGAGTCAACCATAATAGCCACTCATGGCTCGAGTTGTGTCCTTCACACAGGGTCCCCCACAGCCAGGGGCACAGAGAGACGATACTAGTAAGTGGCTCTGATGCCAATGTTTCACAGTCCTGGCCAGCTTTGGGGAGTCCCTTAGCCTCTGTGACCCTGGGCAAGTCATTCCCCAATCAATTCGGAGCCTGGATTTCTCCAGGAGAACAGGAGGTCCAAGGCCCCTTCTGGCTCCCGGTGGGTCCGGGTGGCTCACGGGACTCGTCTGCATTCCTCATGGGTTTGGGGCTGTTGAGGCAGCCACCTAGAGTGACCTGGGAAGAGGGTCACATTCAGAATCCGGCGCCCCCTTCTGTGAATCTACACCAAGAAGCCTCAGACCACCCTCCAACTTGGGGACAGTGACGTCTGCAGGGGGCGACCCCCAGCGTGGGGGCTTCTCGTATTAAAACAGTCATTCTCCTGTGTATCGTATGATACCCACAACACATGATTCCCTGCCTCTAATCAGGGAGCCGATTCACAGGACGGCTGTGTATGGTGACTGCCTCGGTCCATAAACCCCCCAGGTCACACCAGCTCCTCAGGCCCGCTTGGAAGCCCACGTGGCTGATGCACATCCATTGCCCTGCTCCGTAGCAACTTTCGTTCTTTTCATTATTAATGCTATCAATGCAACATTTATTCACCATCACACAGCTTCCACTTAGGAGGGAGATGCCTTTATCTGGAAGCGCGCCTGGCGACCCCTCCCTGCGCGCACGCTGGCTGCTGCGTGCGTGGCCGGGACACACGCTCTCTGAATAAAAATAACTGCCAGTTATTGAAGACCTACTGAGTGCCAGGCTCTGCCTCACATCCCTTCGCCATTTGACTCTTTTTTAAAAATATATTTTATTGATCTTTTTACAGAGAGGAAGGGAGAGGGATAGAGAGCCAGAAACATCGACGAGAGAGAAACATCGATCAGCTGCCTCCCGCACACCTCCCACCGGGGATGTGCCCGCAACCAAGGTACATGCCCCTACCCAGAACTGAACCCAGGACCCCCCAGTCCGCAGGCTGACGCTCCATCCACAGAGCCAAACCGGACAGGGCCATTTGACCCTTTTTTTAGTCCTGTCCCTTCCAACCTTGTTTTACAGGAGAGGACATGGCGGCTCGGGAGGGAGAGGCAACGTGCTCAGTATTCCACACGCAGTAGCGGCGAAACGGTGTCTTTTGCCCAAGACTCCACTTTGACGCACGGCCCAGTGCCTCCCAGTTTTGAGGAAAAGATGAAAGCGCTCACATCTGATGTGGAGAGAAGCGTCCATCTCTCAGCCCGGACCGCGATGGTTCCCAGGTCCCCCCACCCCCCCTGCCCCTCCGCTCTACCCAGAAACCGCCAGCATGCCCTTCACCTCCTGTGAGCTCACATGGCTCTGGCCTCAAGGACACGGTAAGCAAGCTCACCCAGGCTGTGTGTCGCGCGGTGACAGGCACCCATGACCTCAGGCCCCAGCGGGTGACCCCTGTGTAGGCCCAGGAAAGGTGTTCTTCCCCACTGGGAGGCAGTGGGCAGTCTGTGTCATTTCCCACGAACTGGTCCCACCTGAACAGGAATGTTCTTGGTGTCTTTCTATTGCACCGTCTCTTCCCCTTCACACCTGAGCCCACCTCCCAGGCCGCAGAGGACAAACACTGTGTGAGGCCGCTATGTGAGCTTCCTAAAATAGTCCAACTCCATCCAGCCGGCGTGGCGTAGTGATTGAGCACTGACCTCTGAACCAGGAGGTCACAGTTCGATTCCCAGTCAGGGCACATGCCCAGGTTGCAGGCTCCATCCCCAGTGCATGCTGGAGGCAACCGATCCATGATTCTCTCTCATCATTGATGTTTCTATCTCCCTCTCCTTCTCCTCTCCTCTCTGAAACCAATAAAAATATATCCTATCTAATAAAGACAGAATATGCAAATGGACCGTCACTCCATGACAAAGATGGCAGCGCCCACTGCCAATAAGGAGGGAATACGCAAATTGATGTGACAAGGCGAGAGGCAGAAGGCAGCTCCGGCCAGAGCAAAGGCGGAAAGGCAGCTCTGGCCGGAGCAAAGGCTGTGCCGGCAGCCAGGGGAAGGAAGGCCTATTCTTGCATGAATCTTCGTGCATCGGGCCTCTAGTATTTTTATGAAAAATAAAATAGTCCAACTCAAGGGAGCAAACACCTGGATGGTGGGCACCAGGGCTGGGGAGGGGGAGAGGGCAGTGCTAACCAACGGGGATGAAGCTGCCAGATGCCAGGTAGGTGTGTCCTGGAGGCCTGCTGGCCGGCCCTGGCCTGTGGCTCACGGCACATGAGGTACACCTGGAAGTCTGCTGAGAGGGCAGGTCTCCTGGTAAGTGTTCCCACCACAATCAAAAGAAATTTAAAACAATGGACCAGCATCTCAGCTGAACAGAAGAAAGTCAGAATCACGCATGTGTCTGGAGGGCCCCAGATCATGGAAAACCCAAACCCCAAACATCCAACCTGTGTATGAAAAGGGGAGGTAAAATGGGCCTCGTGCGTTATTTTCAGGTGCGTTTGTCCTCCCCGCGGAAGGCAGCGCTCACGGGCGGCTGTTTCCTCCAGTGGTGCGCGTCCCCGACACCCCGCGCCCACACTGCGCGCCCGCATCTTGGGGTAGCTGCTCCTGGCAGATAACCAGCTCCTACATCACGTCAGGGTCGCAGGGAGCGTCTCCCCGCAGCCATGAGCACGCGGGGACAGATAAGGAGGTGTGCTGGGGTTGGGGGGAGGGTTGTGTTGCTTTCTTTCTAATTCCCACATTCCTGCAGGGTCCTCCTGTGGCTTCTGGATTCTAGAATAATGACGGGTGACATGATGCAGCCAGTGTGAGGCGCCCACAGGACATAAGCAGGTGCCAGGAGATCCGTCACCGCCGAGTGTGTCAGAAACCCACCCCGAGCCCTTCCTCGGACCCCTGGGTCACGGAGTTTGGAGACTGGACCCGAATGATGATGACGATGGTGACGATGGTGAGGATGGTGACAATGGTGATGAAGATGATGGGGGCGGGAAGTAAGGAGGACTCCATGGCTGTGTAGTACATTTTCCTTGGAAGTCGCCCCTTTGGATCCTCATAATTTCCCTATGGCGTGAGGTTGGGCCCATCTTGCAGATGAGGAAACTGCGGCCCAGAGTGGGATGTGGCCTGGCGAGGTCTCGGGCTGTGTGAGCAGCAGAGCCTGGGACAGAGGGACGTCCATCTTCTCACTGGTCCGGGGCTCAGTCCACGGCCCCAACTGCCCCTCCGAGTTGGCTGTCATTCATGTGGACGGCCCAGCCCAACCCACCCCCGCCCACCCCCCCCAACTGGGCTGTCAATCAGGCTTCTGAAATATCAATGTCTTTCTCCTCTTGTTTTCTGGATGTCATCCAAGGTCACGGGAAACAGCCATTGGGGGCACGAATGGGAGAGGATCCTTGCAGCGTTCAGTCCCCCACACAAACACACCAAGGACCATGGCATTCACTCCAGCAGGCCCCGGGCGGTTGTTTGCATCTGTCAGTGGTGTTAGGGGACCCACGGGCTTTGCTCTCGGGGTCCCTGGACGCAGGCCGCACTGGCCTGTCCGTCATTCTGATGTCACCAGAAGCCATCAGAGAAAGAGAGGGCTCAAGGCTGCTGACTTTCAGTTCCTATAGAGAAGCATTGGGAGACGCTGGCAGTGGGCAAAGGGCTGTGAAATCAATACGTGTCTATTAGTTGTCAAGGAAGGTTTCCCAAGGCCACAGCCTCAAAGGACCCGGGGGCGCCTTTTCTCCAGGCGGACTCGGCGGGTGCTTTGGTGAAAGGCAGCAGGCTCTCCAAACTCCCGGGACAGCAGGAGCTGGTGCCCCAAAGAGAAGGAGGGAAGGAGGGGTGGAGAAGTGGAGGGAGGGACGGAGAGAGGAAGGGTGGGAAATTACACTTAAGGGTAAAATGGTTTTATTTAAAGCTTGTAGTTATATGAGTTATCTCACTTAAAGCTTTCTCGAGAAAAAACCTTGTGTGCTCATTAGTTTTTACCCACATCTTTCACATGGCAAAAGGCTCAGAGACAGGAAGATTCATCCCCCCAAATGCCCCACCCCGAGCCATCATGTGGCCCCCATGGGACCACAAAGGGCTCTTCCGTGTCTCTGACTCCCAGGACTCAGTTCTTTCTGACTGAGGAGGCTGCGTCATTCCCTTACTTTATCACCAAGTACAACCTTTGCATTTTTTAAATACCTTTATTGATTAAGGTATTACATATGTGTCCTTATCCCCCCATTACCCCCCACCCCCCCACACTCATGCCCTCACCCCCCTATTGCCTGTGTCCATTGGTTAGGCTCATATGCATGCATACAAGTCCTTTGGTTGATCTCTCCCCTTTACTCCCACCCTCCCCTACCTTCCATCTGAGGTTTGACGTTCTGATCAATGTTTCTCTGTCTCTGGATCTGTTTTTGTTCATCAGTTTATGTTGTTCATTATATTCCATAAATGAGTGAGATCACGTGGTATGTATCTTTCTCTGACTGGCTTATTTCATTTAGCATAATGCTCTCCAGGTCCATCCATGCTGTTTCGAATGGTAAGAACTCCTTCTTTTTTACCGCAGCGTAGTATTCCATTGTGCAGATGTAGCACAGTTTTTTAATCCACTCATCTGCTGATGGGCGCTTAGTCTTCAGACCGTATAAATCTTTCGCCTTTTACAACCTTTGCATTTAAAAGGTGCTGGTCTGGAAGGAAAATGGATCCTGAGCAGGGGGGCGGGGGAGGGGGGGGGAAGAGGTGGCTGTGGTCAGGCCGGGCCAGGGACGGTTGTCCCAGTCGCTCCTCCTGCCTCACACGGTGCCATGGAAAGGAGCTGCTGCCACTGCGGGGCCGAGCCTCCACCGCCTCTGTGGGCACGGAGGTCCTGGTTGGGTTTGTGCTCGACTTCCTGCCACGGCTGCACCACAGGCCTGTGTCCTCCCTCCTGGAGCTCCAGCACTAACGCAGGTGTGTGTGTGTGTGTGTGTGTGTGTGTGTGTGTGTGTGTGCATGTATGTGTGTGAGCATGTGTGTATGTGTGCATGTGTGTGTGCGCATGTGAACCGCCTACCAGGTGAGACACCACAATCCACAGGCGAGATCAGCATGTTTCTAGCCGGAGACGAGGACGCGTGAGTGACAGCTCGGGTTCTCTGGCGGGGCCTTCAGCAGCTGTTGCCCGCACGACCTGAATCTGGGGCCTGGGGCCGCCGTAAGAAAGAGCCGCCCACCAGGTGGCATCACTCAGCAGGACGCCCCCTCTCAGTTCTGGAGGCCGGAGTCCAAGCTCAAGGCTCAGCAGGGTCGTGGCCTCGAGGGCTCTAGGGGCGGCGCCTTTCTGGCCTCTTCCAGCTTCGGGTGGTCACACCACTCCAGTCCCCGCCCCATCTTCACGCGGCCGCCTTCCCTCCATCTCACTGTATGCCTCTCCCGGTCCGATCAGGACACCTGTCTTTCCACCTGGGCCCCCCATCCAGGAGAGTCTTGTCTCCTGACCAAGCTGCGGGGCCATTTCCCAACAAGGCCGCACTCGGAGCGCTGGGGCACTATTAACGCTCGGCATCACCCACACCCGCGCTCTGTGAGAGACATGCAGGGGGGTGAGTGTCGTTTCATGGTTCGGGGTGGGGGGCGGGGCCTAAGGCCTAGGAAAACCCCACCAGTGAGGCCATGGCATTTGCAGCTGAAACTGTCGGCAGGTCCTCACACCTGCCATTTGCCACCAAGGCCCCAGAGGCCCGGGAGCGCCAGCGGGTGGGGAGTCAGATGCCAGCCATTTCCATGCACACAGCGCCGGGGAGCCAGCCCGCGGGTTCCCTGAGAGGAATCTGTGCCTGCCAGGCGCCACCCGGGGTTTTTCACGGGACAGACTCTGCAAGATATCCAACAAGGTCTGCCAGTGCGTTCGCCTTCCGCCCGCGCCCGCACCCTCGCTCTGCAGGCCTTTGCTTTGCACGGCCTGGAGTTAGTTCCGATCAATTCTCCAAGTCTGCCGCCTCCGTGTAGATGGAGGGAAAACACTGCCGGCCGAGAGGGGCGTTGGGGGCTGGAGGCGGCCGATTAGCTGGGGTCCCCGGAACCCCAAAGCGAATGATGTGAGCCCCAGAGACGCTCCTCCACTCCCCGGGAAGGGGGCCCCACGTCTCCACACGGGTCTCCGGCCCCGGCTTCTAAAAGGCATGTGATGGGGGGGGGGGGACGGGGGAGGCACGCAGCTCCCTCACTCCCCGTGACTGGAATGAATTCCCTGAAATAGAAGCCAAGCCCAGAATCGCCGCCTGTGCCCTCACTCACAAATGAGCATTTTATACGGGAAGATGTCACCCCGGCTGCAACCGGGGAGCGCGCTCCTGGGTAGAGTCTAAATCAAACGCCTGCCTACTATTGTTATTAATCTCTTCCGGGGCTGGTGCAGGCACTACCTCCAATATCCCAGCTCCCAGGCAAGCTGCGGGAAGCGAAGCATCATCTCGGGACATTCCTGCGCACCGGGCAAAAACTTTGCCGAAGTACGTATGCATGTACATACGTACACGCATCTAGACGCACACGTGTGCGTGTGTGTGTGGACAGACATATACATGCACCTCGGGAGGGAGGGGGTTCTGCATCCGCCACTCCGCACGCCAATGTCACATTTTAATGTGATGCCGCGCCCGATGCATATTCATGAGCAGAATCTTGGCAGGGACGCAGGGAAGCGGGATGGAGTGTGTGCGGCGGCGTGCGTCACGTTTCCAGGCCAGTGGATTTTTTGATTAAAGTCCCTTATCCGTTTTATCATGCATATCCACTCTCTGATTAAAGTGATCTGGGGCTGACACTCGCAATGTCAGTCTACGCCGAGACCCTTCACACAAAACATGGTTGGAATTTATATCCTTAAAAAAAAACACAAACACAGACCCTGTACACCCGGCGGTAAAACTAACACAGGGCCCCGCGCCTTGAAAGGGGTGTCCGCGCAGGATGGCGTGAGGGCCGCCGAGTCCCTCGCCCGGAAACATGTAAACCCAGAATATTAATCGGCATCCACCTTCAGAGGCTACATTTCCCTTTAAAAAATATATCAAAGTTACGTTTCTTCTATCTGATTTCTTGGGCTTTTTTCTCGAATGTTTTCACTTGAGGAAAACATAACCCGAGACGCCCCCAGGAATATAAGAATGAGTCCCCCACCCCCACCCCACCCCACCCAGACCCCGGCCTTTCCAACATCTGTCAGTCAGCACTGAGGCTCCTTTTAAAATCACTTCCAGGAGGTGGCCCCCCACATGCTGGGGAGGGATGAGGCCCAGGACCGCTGCCCGCCAAGCGCTGGGCCTGCATCCAACCCGAGGGACACTGGGGCCCTGGCCGGCCTTTCCACAGCCTGTTGCTGCCCCAGAGAGAAAAGAGGAAGGGCGGCCGGACACGGGCCAAGACTGAGTGCAGAGGGTCTGGAAGGAGAGGGCTGTGTTCAGGGAGCTGCCGGGAGAAACCGAGTCCCAGGCACGTGCAGCTGACCCGCCGGGTGGTCTGAGCAGGCCCCCTCACAGTCCAGGTCCCCAGGTCCTCTTCCGTAATGGGGATGGTATCCGCCTGTGGGCCCACTGTGCGGATCAGGAGAAATCAATCTGAGAAAGAGCTCCTCAAGCAGGGACAGACTTCCAGACGAGGGCCTGTGACTGTCTCCCCCACGGAGGTGAGCTCTCGGGTCAGCACTGTGACCTGTGACCCCCGAGAGGGTGAGCTCTCAGCTCAGCACTGTGACCCCCACGGAGGTGAGCTCTCAGCTCAGCACTGTGACCTGTGACCCCCGAGAGGGTGAGCTCTCAGGTCAGCACTGTGACCCCCGAGGAGGTGAGCTCTCAGGTCAGCGCTGTGACCTGTGACCCCCGAGGAGGTGAGCTTTCAGCTCAGCACTGTGACCCCCGAGGAGGTGAGCTCTCAGGTCAGCGCTGTGACCCCCGAGGAGGTGAGCTCTCAGGTCAGTGCTGTGACCCCCGAGGAGGTGAGCTCTCAGGTCAGCACTGTGACCTGTGACCCCCGAGGAGGTGAGCTCTCAGGTCAGCACTGTGACTCCCGAGGAGGTAAACTCTCAGCTCAGCACTGTGACCTGTGACCCCCGAGGAGGTGAGCTCTCAGGTCAGCACTGTGACCTGTGACCCCCGAGAGGGTGAGCTCTCAGGTCAGCACTGTGACCCCCGAGGAGGTGAACTCTCAGGTCAGCACTGTGACCTGTGACCCCCGAGGAGGTGAGCTCGCAGCTCAGCACTGTGACCCCCGAGAAGGTGAGCTCTCAGGTCAGTGCTATGACCCCCGAGGAGGTGAGCTCTCAGCTCAGCACTGTGACCCCCGAGGAGGTGAGCTCTCAGGTCAGCGCTGGGAACTGTGACCCCCGAGGAGGTGAGCTCGCAGGTCAGCGCTGTGACCTGTGACCCCCGAGGAGGTGAGCTTTCAGCTCAGCACTGTGACCCCCGAGGAGGTGAGCTCTCAGGTCAGTGCTGTGACCCCCGAGGAGGTGAGCTCTCAGCTCAGCACTGTGACTGTGACCCCCGAGGAGGTGAGCTCTCAGGTCAGCACTGTGACCTGTGACCCCCGAGGAGGTGAGCTCTCAGGTCAGCACTGTGACCCCCGAGGAGGTGAGCTCTCAGGTCAGCGCTGTGACCTGTGACCTCCGAGAGGGTGAGCTCTTAGGTCAGCACTGTGACCTGTGACCCCCGAGGAGGTGAGCTCTCAGGTCAGCGCTGTGACCCCCGAGGAGGTGAGCTCTCAGCTCAGCACTGTGACCCCCGAGGAGGTGAGCTCTCAGCTCAGCACTGTGACCCTCGAGGAGGTGAGCTCTCAGGTCAGTGCTGTGACCCTTGACCCCCGAATAGGTGCGCTCTCAGCGGCAGGAAGTGACCCCTGGGCTTTGTCGAGTGAGGGGAGGTGGGAAGAACCCCGCCTTGTTGGTTGGGCACCTTGTGCACCAGGCCCTGCCCCCGCCCTTCCCCTCACGCACGCTCCAGTCAGCCTCATCGGGTCCAGTGTGCCAGGGAGCAAAGGGGCACTGAGCGGGCAGCCCCCGGCATGTGGCACTGGCTAGAAAGGGCAGAGCCGGGGGCGCCTGGAGCTTCTCATTCATGGAACTTCTCTGAGATTCATGCACAGTGGTGTCAGACCCCGGGTGTCCCAGAGCAGCACAGCAAAAAGTAAAGTCAGGTGGGTGAGTGGAGAGAGAGAAAGATGATAGATAGATGGATGGACAGATAGATAATCTGTATATATAAAAGCCCAGCGACTGGAATGGCAGAATGACTAGAATGACCAGAATGACCAGTGGCTGTGACGCTTACTGTGGTAGCCAACTGGCCTGATCCGGGCCCCGATCAGCCCCCAACACCCGGATCGAGGGCAGGGCTGGCTGGCCATCTGCCTGTGGCCCCTCCCCCCCAGCCCAGCCCAATGGGCTGCCATTGGGGTGGGCCAGCTGTGCATGAATTCATGCACTGGGCCTCTAGTATATAGATAATCAATAGATAGATAAATAGGTAGAAAGATGATATATAGACAAATGACAGATAGATACACAGGAAGGGAAAGAGATAGAGAGAGAGAAGAAGGTGATATATAGATAGGTAGGTAGCTAGCTAGCTAGCTAGATGATAGGGGAGGAAAGAAGGGAGAGAGGGAAGGGAAGGAGGGAGGGAGGATTCACACCGAAAGGCAGGGCTTGTTCCCACCCCTGCGCTGGCCTACCCGGGTGTCTCGCTGTCGCACCGCTATTGACATTTGCGCTGCTCCGTTAAGGAGGCGGCTGGCTGCGCAGGCGGCTTCGTGTTTGCTCCGCAGCAGCAGGAGGGACGGGAGCCGGTAGGTAAAGGCCCAAGTGGTGGGTGCCTGGGCTGGGGGAGGGGTCAAACTGCCAGCTTTGCTGCTGCAGGCCCGCTCCCCGCCCCCAGGCTGCGCATGGGCAGCGGGCTCCTTCCCACCCAGAGGCCAGTCATGGGACCAGGGCAGCTGGGCCACAGGAAGGGGCGGCTCTCGCGGCCCGCCACCCTGGCATGGGAACAGTGAGCAGCGCCCTGCCACTCATTCCGTGCCACTCGCTGCGTGCTCGGAAAGCCGTTCGAGCCACGGTCTCATGGAAGCCACCGACGGCTCGGAGACCTGGGCCCTCCTGTGGCCAGCCATGGTTAAAGACGGAGAAACTGAAACTGGGTCCGGCCATACGCCAAGACCGTGGCTCGCAAGTGACGAGCCGAGGCCCGCCCCTGAGTGTGTCTCAGAGCCTCTGCGCGCACCCACCTGGCTGGCAGCCTGGCCTCCTCCTGCTGCACGCTGTGGGCAGGCCACAGCACCCACGCCATGCCTCAGTTTCCCCTTTACCTCCCGCCTTGCCAGGCGCCGGGACCTGCCATGAGCCCTCCTCTGGAATGCACTTCTCCCGGTGCCTGGATGCGGTCAGTTCTCCTTGCCCGGGACCCTATAGTGCCGCCCAGGGCTGCCTGTGCATCGTCTGCTGGGGCTGCCATAGCAAAGCACCACAGAAATGGGGCGGGGGAGGGGGGCTTCCCCAGCAAGACCGTCCCCTCTGGGTCCTGGAGGCTGGGAGCGAGGCGTCGGCAGGGCTGGTTTCTTCTGAGGCCTCTCTCCTTGGCTTGCAGCCGCCGCCTTCTCCCTGTCATCCCGTGCTCTCCCCTCCTTCCATGTCTGTGTCCTGATCTCCTCGTCGTATGAGGACACTAGTCCTATTGGATTGCACCCACCCGAGGGACCTCGCTTAACCTTATCACCCCTGACAAGACCCGTTCTCCACCCACGGTCACATTCAGGTCGCCGGGGGTGAAGGCTTTGACATAGGACATCCAGAGGGTCACACTCAGCCCTCACACCGGAACACCACACAAGCTGTCCTTCCGTGTCATCCCCTCACTCTCCACTCCTCAGTGTTGGCTTAGACCAGCCCCCGCCACCTCTTCGCTCGGCGATCGCTATGGGACGTGCTCAGGGCTCTGCCGCGTGGTCTCTGTCCCCGCCCTCAGGAGCTGGCCGTGTCCCCGGGGACGAGGGCGTGTAGCGTGGGTTACAGTTCCCGGGCTGCTCTGCACGCCCTTTGCGCAGCCAGCTCTCACGGTGCTCCTGAGGAGCAGCGTCTGGCTTGCCCTGGTTCTCAGCTGTCGAGACCGACACGCAAAGGCTAAGCGACCGGCCCTGGCCACAGTGACCACACACTACGCCGAGTCCCGAATCTGAGAGGCCCCGTCCCCACTGCAGAGCAGCCCCGGCCTGGGAGCTCTTCCTCAGCCACACATCTCAGGCACCTGGGCCACAGGGTTATGGAGACCCTACGTTGCGCCAAGCTTTGTATGGGGCTTCCCTGACAGCAGAAGGTGGTAGGATCCAGAGGGGGAAACAGACCAAGAATGACGGGATGTGAAAATACACAAGAGGGCGGGATGGGTCATAGAGGGAGAACGCCTCCAGGTGATGCTGCCTGGGAAGGGCTCTCTGAGGAGGTGACATTAAGTGAAGACCAACAGGAGGCAGAGGAGACGGTGCAAAGGCCCTGAGGTAGCCTGGCATGAGCTGGTGTGGAGAGGTCGGCAGGGCCCAACGCACACATGACCTTGGGAAATGTTCTTCTAATAATGATGGGAAGGATGATGGACTTGGACTACCAGGCTGAGACGTGTTGGACATACTCAGTATTCTCTCTGACGTGCCCTTGAATGTTGGGAGGAAAGGGGCATCTGGCTGGTCTCTGGGTTCCCGGGGACCAGGAAAAGCAACGTTTCCCTTGTGTGTGTGTGGCAAGAGCAGCAAAACTGTTGTTAATAAGTTAATAACTGGATAAATGAATTACTCAGCCCAAGGGATTTGGAACGTTGGTGCCTTCCCCTTTTATTGGCCATTTCACGTTAGTCTCTGCGTGAACATTAATGTTTCCCCTTAAAGAGCCAAGTGGTGGCCCGACAGGTGTGGCTCAGTGGTTGAGCATCGACATATGAACCAGGGGGTCACGATTCAATTCCCAGTCACGGCACATGCCCGGGTTGTGGGCTCAATCCCCAGGGTGGGACGTGCAGGAGGCAGCCGATCCATGATTCTCTCTCGTTGATGTTTCTCTCTCTCCCTCTCCCTTCCTCTCTGAAATCAATAAAAGTATGTTTAAAAGATAAAAATAATAAAATCTATCTTTCTTCCATCTCAGATCAATAGGTAGGTAGACGATAGATGGGTAGGTAGGTAGGTAGGTAGGTAGGCACATCCTGTTGGTTCTGTTTCTCTGGAGAGCCCAGGTGATGAGTTGCACCTGGGAACTGGAGGCGACTCTGTCTGAAGAGCCACAGGCAGAATGAGGCTTTCCCGCCTCCTGGTCCAAAGCCCCTCTCACCCAGGACGGGTTCCTCCGTAGGCCTGGCAATGGCTGAGTCCTGCCACCTGTAAAGCACAAGGCTGGTGGTAAAAGCAGCACCATCAGGATGTGATGAGCTGATGGGTAGAGCGCCCTTAGAACAGAGGCTGCGCCCCACCCCCACCCTACCCCCGCCCCCCCCACCCCCACCCCTGCCCCGGGAGCCCTCGGTACCGGTCGGCTGGCAGGACGGCTAACTCACTCGGGCCTGGACTCCCATCTCCGCGGCTGCGGGTGCTGCTCCAGGCAGCATCACACACCATCAATCCCAGGGTCCGAGTCAGCCGACTGTCACCTGCGTGCGTCCGAGCCTGGAGCGCGCACCCCTTCCTGGCTGTCTGAAGACCCACGTTCCGTGTGCACATGTGCCAAACACAGTTTGCTGCTTCCTGTGGTTGTATCGGTGAACCAGATCAGAGACCGCCGACTCAATTCAATCAAAAGGAGTGACCGGAGAGAAATGTCCCGTCCCCTCCGCGTGGAGAGCCTTCCATTTCGCTTTGTTTTCCCCGGAGGGACTCGTGGTGTCTCTCCCAGAGGGAAGCTGAGCCTCGCCGGCAGCTTCGGGCTCCTTTTGTCTGGATAAGTGCTATCCGGTAAACGGAACACAATGAGACTATGTTTATCTTAATGCTGTTTAAAAATCACATCACAGTAAGAGATCAATAGCTCTCCACAACAATTTACCAAAGACCCAACTGGGGGAGAGAAATTCAAATTGCATTGATTTTTTTTTTTCCCTGAGTGTGTGCGTGCAACAGTGGCGGTCAGTGAGCAAGAGTGCGGACAGCAGGGCACGTGGGCGCTGAGTGTCAAACGCAGGCACAGGGAGCCCCGAGGCGGATGCCCAGCCACCCTGGCTGCGGCCCATCGCCCTGGGAACTGGCCGCAAGTCACTGAACGCAGGAGAGCAGGGCGACGTGGTCACACGCTTCCCACTCCTCCACAGGCCACCACTTGGAGAACACAGGTCCGGAGGGAACCTCAGAGAGGACCTGGGCCACCTCCTCAGGCAGGCGGACAGGGAGGGACGCGGAGACCCCCAGCCCGCCGCAGCTCCTGGGGGCGTGTGCACGAAAACAGTGCATCTCTGAAGACGAGACTGCGTGTCACTCATCGTGAACTTGGCACACGACAGAGATGTCTGTTTAATAACTAGACTGAGCCCGGCCGGCGTGGCGCAGTGGTTGAGTGTCGACCTATGAACCAGGAGGTCGCAGTTTGATTCCTGGTCAGGGCACAGGCCCGAGTTGCAGGCTCCATCCCCCGTGTCGGGGCATGCAGGAGGCAGCCGATCAATGATTCTCTCTCATCATTGATGTTCCTATCTCTCTCTCCCTTTCCCTTCCTCTCTGAAATCAATGAAAATATATTTTTAAAAAAAAAAACTAGACTGAGCCAAAACAAGAAAGAAGGGGGGGAGGGGGAAGGAGGGAGAGAAAGGGACACCAAGAGGGAGGGAGGGAGACAAGGAAAAAGAAGAGAGGGGAAGAGAAGCAACTAAGACATCAAATAGACCTGAGTTAGCTCTGATCACATCACCCTTGACCTTGGGCATGCTGCCTCACCTGTTGGCACCACATCAGCCCCAGGGTTACAGAAATCCACAGATTCGTCACACGGACACTTTCCAGCACACAGACGGTGGCCCGGTGACGACAGAACAGAGCCGGGACTAGATCATGCTCTTTCCGCCACCAGCATCGGAGTCTACATTCCTCCGACGGAAAGGTCACCTTGACCTTGGCGGGTCACCCTGCTTTCCTGCTCCGGCCACTTTGAAATAAGCTTTGGAAGAAGAAGTGGAATTAAAAAAAAATAAAAATAGAAAGCAAAGAGGGAGGGGGGTGGAGAAGGAATGTAAGTGGAGAAATGATTGGGACTGGAGACAGGTTCTAATGGCAACGCCGGCATCCTGCAATTTCGCGCATTAAAACATATTTTTAACGGGACGACCACAGGGCTGATTGTAGAAGGGCAACGCTCTCCCCTCCTCAGACTATTCATAAGGACTTCCCACCGAGAGGACAAATACACACTTGGTGCATTTTTAATCCTTTGCCAATACATTTGACTAAAGCTGTTTGCTGTTTCAATGACAGGCTTCAGCTGGCCCTTCTGTCCCCAGCCTTCCCGGTTGCTAATGGCATTTAGAAGACACGAGCTGTAGAGTTACCTTCTGGTTGAATCGCAGCCTCCCCTCCACACAGGCATCTGAATGGGGGGCAGCCCTCTTCCCAAGGAACCCACTCAGAACTCTGGGCCAAAGGGGGACAAGGGGGCTCCCGGACTCTGCACCACCTCCCCTTTCCCCCCCTCCCCCTTCCCAGCCCTTCACGGTCAACACTGAGCCGCCTCCCCTGTGGTTCCAGCTCCCTCGGCCGCTTTTCCCTGTGCTGTAGCCTTACCTGACAGTGGTCATGTGTCGGGTGATGGGGTCTGGGGGTTATTAAACCAGATTCACAGAGGATCATGCACTTCTCAGGCCCCCCCTCATTCAAATGCCAAGGACGCAATCTTCCAGGAAAAGGAGGCAGCCAGGGACCCGAGTGACTTCAAAACGGAACCGAGGGACCACGAGAAAGCTTTGGGTCCCAGCAGAACAGGAGCCGAAGGAAAAGTCCTCACCGGAGCATAGCTGATGCTTGCCTGCTTTCTTCTTTCTCATGTTGAGAGATAAATTAGTGCACGGGCTACCACGCCATTACATGTGCAATGCCCTCCGGCCACCTCCTTTACATGGCTGGGTGCTGGTATATTAATAAAAGCTTTAACCGAGCGACCACGTGAGACCGTGGTCAGAGCTGGTGCCGTTGCAAAGGCCTGGGGTGGGGCACTTGACTTTGTTGTTTAACTCCTCCTATCCTGGGGGGATTTGGGTTGGGGGCGGTACTCAGGGGTACAGGGAAAGCAGACAGACATGCGAGCGACAAGGAAAGAGAACAGGAAACAGAGATTGGGGGTTACAGGCAGCATCAGAAGAGCCCCCCCCCCCTTCCCTCTGCCACACAAGGCCTTTCAGCTCCCATATTACACGCTCAGCCCTGGCCCCTATTGTCATGAAAAGCAGACCCGCCCACCCCCCCTCCCCGCATGAACCACGGAACATCAATACCGCCTTTTACTAAGTCTGCACTAATTTTACACTGAATTTCAGCCCCCAATCAGGAGTTATTGCCAAAAACATGAGAACACCTCTTCGTCCCCTACCAGCCCCTTCCCATCGTCTGGGTTTCAGGTTTGGAAACCTTATCACTATTTAAAACGGAAAAGAAAAAAAAGACGACCATGAAGAAAAAGCAGGGGTGTGGAGGGGGTTGCCGTTTGAGAGATTTTAATAGCTAATAATAGGGAGAGCGCATAAAAGCACAGATCCAATTTAAGCGCAAGAGCCCCTGTGTAAGCACGGCTTGTCAGTCTCGGGGTGCACTGTATAGGGGCCAGCCCCTGAGCATGGCAGCCCAGAAATATAAAGTCCAGATTTAATTCCGATACAGAGAAATACAATTTCAAAACCGGACGTCTTATCATCGGTGTGTCCCACTGGCGCACTCATTTCCCTAGCAAAAGCCTGTCAGGGCCATTATGTTGTACAAGGAAGCAATTTACCACTGCAGCTCAACAGGGCTACCCGGGCCAGGGAACCTAGGCATTTGAAGTTATCGCTCGGACAAAAAAAAAAAAAAAAAAAAAAATAGCATTTCAAATGTCAGTGAAATGGGAAGGAATAATTGAAAAGTATCAATCAGAGAAGCGAAGGGTTTAGAAGGCTGAGACCGCGGCCCAAAGGCCGGCTTCGCTCTGCTTCCTTCCTGTGCTGCCCCTTCCCGGACCCGCTTGCCTGGCAGACCAAGCCCCTCCCCATGCTTTTCCCCCTAAACCCACATCCTCCCCGTGAAAGTTAAAGTTCAACTCGGGCAAAGGAGAGACTGTTCCCTGTTCTGTGTCCTGCCTGAAGGACAGCCTGAAGCCTGCCGCGGCTGAGACCGATCTCCCGGTGAATGCGCTCCCCACTTCCCCACCCCCCGGTCCTGGGAAGTCACCAGTGTTCGAGAAGCACCCACATGGCGGCCCCGGGTCCAGCTGCTCCTGATGGCGACTGAGAACATTGCTATAAAGTTTGGGTATGAAGACCACAGGATTTCATTCCTGCCGGGGACCACCACGGATTCGTCCGGATTCACCCTGACATCCGAATTCCCCCTCGATGCCTCCATAGCCTTGTCAATGAAGTGAGGATAACGGGGGGCGTCTCCTTGCAGGTGTGATGGGAGGATGAGACATAATCCAGAGAGCAGCGGGGCTCCTGCCTGTCCCAAGGCTACCTGTCCCTGTAGGCTCGTTATTCCACGGCAGGGCCCACAGCAGGTTCTCACCATCTTAGAGGGCCTGTGTGATCCGCTCACTCTGGAGCTCAGTGTTGGGTTAGGGTTAGGGCTAGGGCTAGGGCTAGGGCTAGAGCGAGGGGTAGGGCTACGGTTAGGTTCAGGCTAGGACTAGGGTTAGAGTTAGGGTTAGGGTTAAGGCTAGGGCGAGGGTTAGAGTGAGGGTGAAGGTGAAGGTGAGGATAAGGGTGAGGGTGAGGGCTAGGGTTAGTATTAGGATTAGGGTAAGGGTGAGGATGAGGGTTGGGTTAGGGCTAGGGTTAGCGTTAGCACTAGGGCTAGGGCAAGAGTTAGGGTTAGTGTTAGGACTAGGGTCAGGGTTAGGGCTAGGGTTGTGATTTGGGTTAGCATTAGGGTTAGGGCTAGGGCTAGGGTTGTGGTTTGGGTTAGCATTAGGGTTAGGGCTAGGGTTAGGGTTAGGGTTGGGGTTAGCATTAGGGCTAGGGCTAGAGTTAGGTTTAGTGTTAGGACTAGCAATAGATGGATGGACTTGACGGAAGTAGAAGGAAGTGCCCACCATCAGAGAAGGGGGACCCGGACTGCGGGGCGGCAGGGGCGGCACGGTTTTCAGTAGAGTGGGTTCTAGGCTTTGGAGGCCTCAAAACTCACAGCCACATTACGCACCCTTGTCGCACAAAAGCAACCATGGAAGACACGCAAACCAACGGGTGTGGCTGTGTCCTCGCAGCACATGTTTTATGGGCACTGACGCTTGAGTTCCATGGCATTGTCACATGCCTCTTGGTTCCTTTTCTACCATTTAAAAAGAGTAAAATTCTGCCCAGCTTCAAGGCTGTACATAAACAGGAGGCAGCTCTCGCTGGTGTGGCTCAGTGGGTAGAGAGTCAGCCTGTGGACTGAAGGGTCCCGGGTTTGATTCCGGTCAAGGGCACATGCCCAAGTTGCAGAATTGATCTCCAGTAGGGGGCGCGCAGAAGGCAGCCAATCAATAATTCTCTCTCATCATTGATGTTTCTATCTCTCTCTCCCTATTCCTTCTTCTCTGAAATCAATAAAAATATCCTATCTAATAAAAGAGTAATATGCAAATTGACCATCACTCCAACACACAAGATTGCTGCCCCCATGCGGTCAAAGATGGCTGCCCCCATGTGGACACAAGATGGCCGCCACAAGATGGCCAGCAGGGGAGGGCAGTTGGGGGGGGACAAGGCCTACAGAGGAGGGCAGTTAGGGGCAATCAGGCTGGCAGGGGAGCAGTTAGGTATCAGTCAGGCTGGCAGGGGAGTGGTTAGGGGGTGATCAGGCTGGCAGGCAGAAGCGGTTAGGGGCAATCAGGAAGGCAGGCAGGCGAGCAGTTGGGAGCCAGCAGTCCTGGATTGTGAGAGGGATGTCTGACTGCCCATTTAGGATCCTGGTAGGATCGGGCCTAAACGGGCAGTCAGACATCCATCGAGGGGTCCCAGATTGGAGAGGGTGCAGACACACACACCCCCACCTGTGCACGAATTTCATGCACCGTGCCTCTAGAATTATATATTTAAAAAAAAAAACACAGGAGGCAGATCAGATGTGACCCACAGGTTGTCATTTGCAGACCACCCCCAACCCCTTCTCCCCCACCGTGTGGTCCAAAGAGACGATCTTGGACAAGAATTTCCTGACATGAGTCCTAGTCTCAATTCACCCTCTAACTCACTCCAAGCCACTCCCACCCAGAGCCCTGCCTCCTCCATCAGCAGAGTGAAGGGCTGACACACCTTGTTCTTGAGTCACCACTTTCCATCCCAGGAAGGTGCTCAGCTTTCTAAGAAGGAAGAAATCACTGACCATCAAACTTCATCATGAAAAACATGCACCTAAGACTCCTGTGCTCTGAGGCCTACTCACCAGGGAGTCATGATGGGCGAGGGCCCCCTGTCCTGGAAACAGGAGGCAGGATGAGAGCTGGGACGCATTTCTACAGGGTTCACTGAAAACAAAAACAAGTGAAAATAATGGATATTGAGAGTCCCACGCGCTGTTTCACATAAAGGAAGACGGAAACCCGTGCTCCTCGCCACCATGAACGGAAAGCAGCGGGGTTAACCCTTTGCACTCACTTGCTTTTTTCTCGATTCCTTTATTCTAATGCTAACCTTGTCGAGACACACGACATCCGAGTGCAAAAGGTTAATACTGCACCTGCCGGGAAAGCAAACGCGGGCAGGGACGAGGCTGCACCCAGCCTCCCAGACACACGGAAAGTTGGAGTGAAAATGTCATCTGCATATATAATTTCTATGCAAAACTCTCCTGCAAGCCGGCGAGGCTGCCAAGCTGCCCACCCCGGTCCCTGTGCCGCGGAAACTTTTCCTAGGATCAGTCACCCACCCAGGGCACGTCTGCCTGAGACCGCAGAAACTTTCTTAAGGCCCGGGTACCAAGCTCCCCTGGCGCGGCGCCTCCCCGGTAGCTCAGCAGGTTTCGGCAGGAAGACCTATTTTTGCTCCGGCGCAGGCTCCGTCCCTGGCAGCCAGAGCCTGGAACAGACTGCGCGCGGCTCTGCCAAGAATCTGAGGCTCTGATGATGTGAGCCAACCTCAGACTAATAATTTTATATCTCAATGTAAGCAAAAGAGCTCCGTAAAAATAGACGGCTCCTAGCAGGATTGTGCTCCATGCGGAACATGGTGCCTCGGAACATCGCTCCCCATCGTGGCTCCTAACTTTAGCATCCTCCATATGTCTGTTTGTCTGGTCGCGGAACTTGGGGAGAGAATGTCGAAGGCGACGTGACTCTTCAGACACCCACGCCTGGGACCCCTCAGGAGGTGACATACCTGTCAGCGTGTGGCTAACACGTCCTCCTCTCCAGTTCCCCGGAAAAGCAAAACAAACAAATCCAGCCTCAGACTCTCCGTGCTCTTCATCGAACACACGAGACCATGTGTACACGTTCCCGCTTATCGATCAATGAGAAAAATGCCAATGCCATGGGTGGCAAGGTGGGAATAGCCTGGGAACGCGAAACTATTTTACTCAACGCTCCAAGTGGTGGCAAACTCACCAGGTGTCTCAGATGGCCAAATCTCAATGCACGGGCCACCTGGGGGAGGGGGAGGAATTCTTGCTAGGAAGTTCCCCTGGGGACGGTGATCAAGGTCCCTCTCCCGCTGGAGTTCCGAGTCTGGCTGCCACCAAGGGAGAGGCAGACACCAAAGAAAGGCCCCTCTTCTCACCTGGTGGGAGAGAACATTCAAGAATCGGTGTCCTGAGAACAAACCAGCTGAACGAAACAGAGCAGGAGGGCTAAGGGACAGGGGGGCGGGGGGTGATGTCTTTCAGGACCTCACGTATCAATCGGAGTTCTTCAGAGAAACAGAACCAGCATGACCCACGGAGAAGTGGTTTATTGTGAGCAACTGACTCATGGGACATGGGCACACGGGCAGGTCCGACGTCCACCAGGCAGGCGGCAGGCTGGCCACACTGGGGAGGGTGACCTTGAGGGCAGGAGTCTGAAATCTGTAGGGCTGGCCAGCAGGCTGGAAGTCAGGAGGGAGTGGATGCTACAGTCTTGAGGCAGAAGGTCGTCAAGGTCGAGTGTGGGTGGGCCTCACCCCAGCAGTGGCACAAAGGACTTGTTCACAGCAGCAGCTCCGATTGTGTTGGATCGGACAAGTGGCCCGGCCAGGCTGACCCACAAGGCTCACCTCCATGCAGAAGCTAAATCAGCCAGGCTCGGGGAAAGGTCTGCTCTGTCGGAAAGAAACGAGGCGGGTGGGGGGTGTGGACCCCGAGGGAGACCTGGGTGCACACCTGCGATGCGTTGGGCATCTGTGTTGAGGACCCATTGGGCACGCTGGGCATGGGGAATTAAAGACGGAGTTTCCAGTCTGAGCAGAAGACAGACAAGGAGCCCAACTCTGACGATCGCCGAGTAAAACAACGATCATGATGTTACTTGTCGTTTGTTTATTGATAACAAGCGGTCACACCAGGAATGACCTCTGCCATTGCAGTGACACTTTACGACTTTAAGGCAGGTTTACAGCCACCTGCTCTCTGGATGCTCGCACCCCTCAGGATTCATCTCGCCTCTTCCCATCCCTCCACCCTCTGCCTCAGCACAGCTAGGACAGGGCATTGACCAACTTGCTTAAAAGAATGGAGAATCACCACTCACTTCTGGAGAAGAAAACTGGGCTTTGAAGGTGGTTTGCGACATTCAGGTTTGATTAAGGGGAGATACGGTACAACTTCTACCCCTGACCGTGATGAAGTAGCTGATCCCAGATTGTCCCTCTTGTTGAAAACAACTGTAAACCTGGATTATGTAATTGGGGGTCATAGCTACAATATTATCTATAATAATAAAAGCATAATATGCTAATTAGACCGGACAGCCGAATGACCTTTCCGACGACCTTCTGGACAAAGACGCTGCTGCGAGGGCCAAGCTCCTTGCACGAATTTCGTGCATCGGGCCTCTAGTAATTTATATTAATACTAGAGACCGGGTGTATGAAATTTGTGCACAGGGGGTGGGATGGGGGGTTGTCCCTCAGCCCAGCCTGCACCCTCTCCAATCTGGGATCTCTCTCACAATCCAGGGCTGCTGGCTCCCAACTACTTGCCTGCCTGACTGCCTGATTGCCCCTAACCACTTCTGCCTGCCAGCCTGATCACCCCCTAACCACTCCCCTGCCAGCCTGATTGATGCCTAACACCTCCCCTGCTGGCCTGGTTGCCCCTAACTGCCCTCCCCTGCTGGCCTGGTTCCCCCCAACTGCCCTCCCCTGCTGGCCTGATCACCCACAACTACCCTACCCTGCTGGCCATCTTGTGGTGACCATCTTGTGTCCACATGGGGGCAGCCATCTTTGACCACATGGGGGCAGCCATCTTGTGTGTTGGAGTGATGATCAATTTGCATATTACTCTTTTATTAGATAGGATATGCCACTTTATACATAGCTTATACTATAGAAGAGCCATTGCTTTCAGAGATAGTGCAAGAGGCAGCCTAGGATGATGGTCCCTGAGAGAAAGGAAATGCACATGGTAAGAGTTAGGATTTCTCTGGCTTTCTACCTACGGGCAATGTGTGATCTGCAGTGCAGGAAGGTGGACCTCCGGAACACAGGGTGGCATTGTGGAATTGAGGAGGCAGAGGTTGAAGTTGGAAACTATTATGACATTGGAATTTTGGGGCAGAGCACCCGAGATGGGGAGCTGCACAGAAAAGGAAATGTGGGACTGTGCAGAGGCCCTTCGCCGTCTTTGGCTGTATGCTCAACTGCGCACGTGCAGGGGAGATAGCTACGCTGTGACCCGCCCCAGGTACAGCTGCTGGGAGCAGGGAGCTGAGCAGAGATTTTGAAGAGCACACAGTGCCAGGAGATGTTGACATTTCGAACAGCCAAGGTAGAGAGACACCAATAAAGCTCCAGGCATTCGGCTGAATCTCCAGGAAGGTCATCCTTTAGAAAGAGGGTTAAACTAACCCATAAGTAAAATCTACATGAGACTCACAATAACAAAATTTAAAGAAACAATCCTCATGGGATCAAGCTAATCCACCAATAAATAAATTTACTCATTGCCAAGTCAACGTCCATCAATCTACAAAGGAAGACAACAAAAATCCATATTCTCATCAATGTGACATCCTATAATATTGAGCATAAAATCAAAATTTACTACACATGAACCTAAGTGGAAAAATATACCAAATAACCAAGAAAAGAAAGTCAGCTGACACAGACAGAAATATGAAAGAGATTTTGGAATTAGCTGCTCCCCTGCCGGCCTAATAACCCCTAACTGCCCGCCCCTGACGACCTGATCATCCCTAACTGCCCTCCCCTGCCCTCCTGATCTCCCCCTAACTGCTCCCCTCTGCCAGCCTGATCGTCCCTAACTGCCCTCCCCTCCCCTCCTGATCTCCCCCTAACTGCTTCCCCCTGCCGGCCTGATTGCCCCCTAACTGCTCCCCTCTGCCGGCCTGATCACCCTAATCACCTCTGCCTCAGCCCTGCCACCATGGCTTTGTCTGGAAGGACGTCCAGAAGATGTCTGGTCTAATTAGCATATTACCCTTTTATTAGTATAGATGATAGATTGTGATAAGTTAAATGTGCACATTACAATCTCTAGAGCAACAATATTTTAATAACACAGAGAAGTATAGCCAAAGACCCAACAAAGGAGAGAAAATCCAATACTAAAAAATACTCAAAGCAAGAGAAATTTAAAAAGAGGAACAAAAAAAAACAGATGGGACACATGGAAAATGAATAGCAAGATGGCAGACTTAAACTGAACTATAACAATAATTACATTAAATATAAATGGACTAAGTGTTCCAATGAAAAGGCAGAGATTTTCAGGCTGGAATAAAAAAAACATCAAGACCCAACAATATGTTTTTCACAAGAGACACACTTTGCATAGAAAGGAAGAATATGTCCTGAGCCAAGGAGTTTCTGGGAGACTAGGGAGAATTCGGGGAACCATCATAACACAGCCATCCCAAGATAATCCAGGCGTGCATGGGTCCCAGGAGCTCGGACTGAGACAATGAAGCCAGAACATGAAAGCTGAATGAAGAACCCTGGGAAGCTGAGGCACAGCTCTCAACACCAGCTGATTCTCTGCAAGATCTCAGCAAGCGTGGAAGGTGGAAAGGACACAGGTCCGAGAGAGCTCAGCCCAGGCTCTGGGGGAAAAGGTGTGGCAAGACTTCGTCATGGCAACAAAGTGTGGCTGGGCTGGATTCATGATAGCTCCCCAAACCAGAAAAAGATGGGCCAGAAAGATGCGGCAAAGTAACTGGGCAGACATTACAGTGGGGCTGGGAAGAGGGTCCGGGTCAGGACCACGAGCCATGGAGTACTAAGCCGGGCTGTGATTTAGATCCTTCCTGGCCCCCAACATACACCCCTAGTTTATCCAATTCTTAGCATGGCTTTGATTTCAGTTTTTTGTGGTTTTTATTTTTTGGTTTTTTTTTTAAGAAAACTCATTTCCCATACTATTTCATAATGAATTTGAAGCAATGTATAAAAATATACTCCACACGAAAGAAGGAAATCTGTTCTTGAGGAAATCAAGCAGAGAAAAGAAAGGGGAGTGAAGTAACCAAGTCTGAGGTCTGCATACTGAGCAGACTCACAGACATTTTAGAAGTGAGGCCTCCAGAAAATGCGTCTGAGACTCCACCAAGCTAAGGCAAACAAAGAAACACAGCAGGCCCCTCGGTCGTGGGTTGGAGACACAGCTGGACCCGCACACATGTCAAACAGAGTGAAACTGTAGAGGGGATCCTTTATCAAAGCAGCGTTAAAAGCCCCCCCACCCCAGCCCCCCTGGGACAGGATCAGAGGAGCACACCAGGGGCTGACATCTTGCGAACTGCGTGTGTTCTTGGAAGAAGTTGGTAGGGAACGTATCCGAGGTTCAGAGGCGGGTGATGGTGAGCAATCGAAGGGCTCCCTGCCCTCGTGGACCTTAGAGTCTGGCCAAGGGCAGGTATTTACTTCTTCTCGTTGGGCATCTGGACTCTGTGACGGACTCTGAGCTATAACAGCAAACAAATAATCACAGCCATCAGGTCACAGTGTCAGGAGGGGACAACGCTGCACAGCCAGGCAGCGGCGTGTGCTTGCAGGACAGACTCGGGACTCGAGCTACGGGCCTCAGGAAGCTGTTGAAGGCTTGTCAGCTGGGGGAGGCGGGGGGGAGGGGGGGCTGCTAAAATTAGATTCCAGGTGCTACGTGGGGGATGGATGGAAGGGGAGCAGGAGCGAAGGCGAGGAGAGGAAATACTCCAGGGGAAACAGGAGGCAGCTTGAGTGGGCAGGAGGCTGGAGACGAGGCAAATGGGCACGTGGAAGAGCTTGTCCGGAAGCAGAAAACTAAGCTTGGACTCCGCACTCTCACATCTCCCCACGGAGCGCTCAGATGGCCTCCCATCCAAGTGGAAGGCCTCCGCGCACAGGGGGCGTCCTGGGGCGTGCAAGAGGGGACACGGCGGTAAAGAGTTTGACTCTGGATCAAGTTCCTCAACCTCGCCCCCAGCCTCGACCTGGCATATGTCCATGTGACCTTCCCGTTCACTGGACAGAAGCCCGTGCCCACCGCTGGCCCGTCACACCTACTGCTGCACCTGCTCCGCCCCCACAGCCACGTCTCCCCTCCTCCCTGCTCTGACAATCCTGTAGCAACCTGCAAACGACGCCCATCGCTTCCCCGGTTACCCTACCCCTTCCCTCGCGTATTCCCCGGCCAAACTCATCCCATTCTATAAAAGCCACTGATCTGTGTGCCCTCCACCAGAATAAAGGCTCCATGAATGCAGGGATTTTCACTGTGCCCACCACCTACGGTGCATAGTAGGTGCTCAAAACGTAGCTCTTTTATGAACAAACCAATCACGCACAAAACTCGTGTCGCCAAACTGTGTCCATCGCCCAGGAAAGGAAAGCTGTGAGTCTTTCGACGCCACCGGTAACCCACATCTAAAGTTGCATCATGCAAATCCCCCGGCCCTCCCGTCTGCTGTTCGGAACAGTTCCTTCCATCGCCACGGCTACCTATTGGAGCATTTTTGAGGACAGATCTTTCTTGGTGGCCTCCACTTGTTCATTAACATCATGACCTAAATCCAGTTGAAAAAGCAGAGCTCACAGCATCCTCAGCGAGCACGCTGCTCGCTTCCCTTAGGCAGACAAGCTCGCAAGGGTCCCCGCTCTCCTCCCATCAGACTCCCCCAAGCCCACGCTGCCGTCACGGCGGGGTTTGTCTGTGGTTAGAAACTTGGAGTGACGTCTTCGCCGCTCACTAACCCGCCATGGATTTATCTGCGTGGCGGTTGTGTGGAAGGAGCTGGGATTGGGTAGAAGGTAAATAGGACATCTCGATTCCGGGTTACACTTTCCCGTAGCGCAATTGAGACACCATTCATTCCACTCTTGCGGCATTGATCGGTAATTTCCATTTTCTAATTTCAAATAAAACCTCTTGCTGCAGTCAGCGCCAGGCGCCCGCACGGAACTTCGCAGCTCATTTTCGCTTCATAGCTTCAAGACGCTCTGTTACCATCCGTCTTAAGTGGCAATTCCACGTTTCCAATTAGATTGTGGGAACGAACCAGATAAATGGACTCTCACCCCCGGAGCCATAATCTCAGCCACACCATCAAGGCTGATTCAACGAGCAACTAGACGCTCTTCCCTGTAGTCTGGCTCCAGAGCCAAAGCCTGACCCCCTTCCGGCCCCTTCTGAACGCGCCACGTGTTGGGGGGCCGTTCCATTCCGGAAAGTTGACTCCATTGATTGGAACTCGCCTTGAAGAGCTCCATCCCCCACCAGGACAGAAGCCCAGGCCAAGCACCCTCTCAAAGGTGGTACTGTCCCTCCGTCTTCATCCCCCACGCACACACGCCTACCCCATCAAAGCAACAGCCAATCGGCAGCCAGCTCTGTCAGAGTCGACAAAGCAATAGATTTCATATCAGTGGGCATGGGTTCAAGCCCTGACCCCATTGTGGAACCTTAAACAAGTCATCACCTCCTTTTGGGCGTCAGTTTTCTATGTCCACCGAACAGACCTAGACAAGGCCCAGCACCCAGGGCTATGGGGAGAGCGAGCCACGTGAGAGCATCGTGCAAACACGAGGTCGGAAGGCAGCCTCGGGGGGCGACCAAACGTGGCCAGGAGGGAGGGGAAGGAGAGGGAGGGGGAGGAGGAGGGAAGAGGGACTCAGTCTGCACTTCCTCCCACACTTCACCCCTGGTGCACCTGCCCCGTCCTCCCACGCCCCAGTTCTCACAGGAGTCTCGGATGCTAGAGGTGGAAGGGATTGGACACAGCCAGCCTCTCTGGAACAACTGTGAGAAGAGGGCTGTTGCCACAGCCAGAACCGCGGTGCTGAGTCTGAGTCCCTTCAAAAGACACCATTACCTCGGCTGCCCCCTTCCAGCCCCAACCCACTGGGAACAGAAGCCACCAGGACCCACGAACTCACGTGCCTTGTCGGTGAGCAGGAGCATCAAGACCTCCGGATGCCCGATCAGGGTTCTCTCCGGGGCGGGGCGTCTGCGTGAAGGAGGCGGCGCCCTCCACCCCTTCCATTATGGTGGCGACGGCGGCCGTTCGAGCTTCCTCGGGCCACGCAGCGTGCTGAGGGCTCTGCCTGCGCCATCCCGTGTAATCCTCACTGCCAGGCTGAATGCCCATGTCCCCCAGAACCACATGCTGACCCCCCACTCCAATGTGATGGTGTGAGGAGGTGACTAGGTCTGGAGGGGGCAGCCTCATGAATGGGATCGTGCCCTGATAAAAGAGGCCCAGACATGCCCGGCTGGCGTGGCTTGGTGGGTGAGCATCGTCCTATGAACCAGGAGGTCACGGTTCGATTCCGGGTTGCAGGCTCCATCCCCAGTAGGGGGTGTGCAGGAGGCAGTCGGTCAATGATTTTTTCTCATCATCAATGTTTCTATCTCTCTCTCCCGCTTCCTTCCTCTCTGAAATCAATAAAAACATATTAAAAAAAAAAAAAAACTCTTTAAAAGAGACAGCTCTCTCACCTTTCTCCATGTGAGCTCACCTCCGAGCCAGGAACAGAGCTCTCACCAGATCCCAAACCTGCCGGTGCCTTTACCTTGGATTCCAGCCTCCGGAACTGTGAGAAATGCATTTCTGTTGTTTAGGGACCCCCGGACTATGGGATTTTGTGACAGCAGCCCAAATGGACGGAGACCGTCACCTAGAGGTAGGAACCCTCTACCTTTTCAGGGTCAAGGAGGAAGCAGTCATCCTGGAACCCCCTGAGAAGGGGGTGGCCCTGGGGCCACGTGCTACCAGCTTTCTGTGCCCCCAGTCCCGATCCCCATGCCTGATTTACTTGGGAGTGTCCAGAGCCTTGCACCCCAGGGGGCCACACACATGAGCCGCACTCCGTCCTGGCTGAACTTGACAAGCGCTGACCGCGATGGGTCATTCTCTAATCACTGGGTATGTGTTCAGCGCCTGTGCCTGTCACAGGCCTGTAAGTCCCACGGGGACGGGGACCAGGCCGTTGTCTGCACCCGTGTGACCAGCACCTGCCCACGAGGTGGATGGGTGGCTGCATGGCTCTGTGGAGATTCAGGTCCACACCAGGACCCAGGTAACACCTGCTGCGCCTCCATGGCTGCCTTCAGTCACCACACTACTCAGAGG